>JAUNZO010001627.1:0-62519 GCA_031894775.1 Chloris gayana
ATACTAGCCACTGAGAAGTTGAAGCTTCTTGCCGAGCGCGGAGTATCGAGCACCTCTACTGCATCGGAACACAATCTGCGAAATGCTGAGAAACACCGCGCCAGAACAGAGACAGCACCAGCCACCCGACGACCGTACGACTGTTGCACGCACGTGCTCGGCGCGACCGCCCCTCGTGCGGCCTGTCCCACGATGGCCCACCGCGCCGCCGCAACGCGCCAAGCGTTCCGGGGGCGGAAAATCGTATCCCCGCGACCGCGACCGCCTGTCACGAGCTGGCGGTGTGTGTGCGTGCAGTGGACACAGAGGGAGAGGGAGGGCAAGCGAAGCAGCAGCACCACCAAAGCACCAACCGGAATGGCCGCAGACAGCGAGCGCGGAGCTGACCCGGCCGGGGGGCCGAGCGCCCACGCGCGGCTCAGGTTCGCGGCGGGGGCAGCGCACATGGCACCCGAGGCCACCGCGCGTCGTGGACGGCCGCCGAGCCACAGCTTTGCCGGTGTGGCGCGTGCGCTGCCGTTGGGCTCGTGAACGGTACGCTGTGCACGGCGTGGGCGATGCTTTTGGCAGCGCGCGGGAGCGACAGCGTCGAGGGGCAACTTGCGCGCTGTTCCGGGATCGCACCGGGAGAGCAAACAGCAAAGCACCGACGGCCACGGCCGGGCAGTGCGAGACTGCGAGGGCCACAAGGTTGGTACCTGTCATCGCCCTCGATCGGGCTGGAAAGCGGGAACAAATCTAAGAAAGGCCTCGAAAGTTGAATACGCATTACTATGGGCTGGTGATGCGGCCCATCAGTATTGGGCTCGCCGGCCTGCTATATGGACAGCAATGTGGGCTGGAGGGAATGAATTGTCTGTGGGCCTGCGCGCCGTCTGCAGCCCAAGAAACTCACACTCGCCCGCTAACGCTAATCCTCCTCCAACTCGTCGCGACGCTGCCAATCGCTCGGTGCCAAACTGCTGATGCTGCAGCTTTCATTAAGCGCCAGCGTAGCAGCATGTCCATGGCCTCCGTACTCCCGCGATCCACCAGTTGCGCCCGGCTCCAACCACGTCGCATGCACCGGGGCACAGCGGCCGCCCCACCATGTGTGTGCACCCAGCACCCGTACCCTGCGAAACAACTGACCGGTCCCGACGGCCGTCGCTGTCACGAGGCCCGCCAGCCGGCCGGACACAGCAACATGCAGATACGGAGAACCTGGGCCGGCCGGCTGCAAAGTTGGCCATCGAGATCGAGTTGCCGGTTGAGCCGTCGTCATGATGATGAGTCAGTCATTATTATCTGTTCATCGTCTAGCTATAGCTCTCTCTCTCTCTCTCATGCGTATTGCGTAGCCAAGGGAGAAATATCTTGTAGTGCTACGTAATCCACCGGCACCACTCGAGCTACTCCTACACCGTGCTATACTCTCGTGTTGTGTTGCTCACATCGTCGTCCGAGAGTCGCTGTCATCCGGTCCCCGTCGTCACCTTGAGCACACGCGACAACTCGCGCGCTCTTCTAGAAGCCATGGCAGAGGCGAGGAACGGATAACCTCGACGTCGCAGACGGACAGGTGGCTGGTCTCTCGTCGTTGGTCTACCGACCCATCCAGTGGTCGCGCCGCCGCCGTTAATGCTTGCTCGAGTTCCTATTGGTGAGCCCCACACAACAGAAGCCAGGAGCGTGTGCATTGCCCGATTTGGCGAACGTTACGCGTCAAGGGTTGTTCCGGGATTATTTTTCTCTACTAGTCTTCTCTGAAAATCCGCTTCCTCTGCTTCGCTCTCCATCGAGTGATTTTACCAATCCAACAGAGACTTGGACAGGGACGGATTGTCAAAGCATCGTCGTTTGGAGATGACACCCGTTAAAGTATTTGGTGGTGCACCGGTTGGATAAGCTACCAAGTTCTGTAGCCGACATCGATATTCCCGATATACAACGGCAAGTGGAATGTGTTTTTCTTTTTTGTTTACACACACAACAACCGTCGTCGGTAATAATAATGCAGAAAATAAGAGGGAAGGGAAGCGAAAACAGCAGGGCAGCTGCGAGTGGGCACTTTTGTAAAAACGAAATGAACGGACGAGATGTGCTAGAGCTTGACGTTCCAAAGATCCGCATCAAATCAATAGACTGGCCATTTGTGCAGTTTGACCGTGAAATATTCTGAAGAAAGAGACCAGCGAACTGCTGCCGCGGCAAAGAGACAGAGACCCGTTTCAAGCACAGAGAGAGAGAGAAAAAAAGTATGGAATAGATCACCTTGAGCGAGAAAAAATGGCGGCGCGGTCCTTTCCACAAAGGGACGAGAGGCGGAGCTGCGCGCCAACGATAAGATCCGGAGATCGATTAGAAAACTTGCATGCATGGCGCGAAAGAACGAGGAAAGCGTCAAAGCTGCGGCCGAAACCCTGCGCGAATTGTCATTTTCGCCCTTTTTTGATCGTTCGCGCAAAGTCTGCCAGTGCCACTTGCAGCAGGGATGAGGGATTATCTTATTAATGCCCGCCAAGTACAGATGGAAGGTTGGATTTGAGCTAACCCCGGAAATCTATCGCCAGGGCAAGTGGCTGCGTGCCACTGCTCCCACCAGATTCCAGTTTGGCCACTGGCCACTGGCCAGCGACCCGAGAACCAACCCACGCTACCTGTAGCCTCCTGATCCGCGAGTACCGTCCCCATTAGTGCAAACCTCGAGAGGGACGACGCCAAATCCGTTTCTCGCGGCACCTGCGCCGGCGGGACGCGACACGGCGGCGTGGGCGCCGCGCCGTCCAGGTGCGCCTATGCTATGATGGAGGCGAGGTGACGCGCCGGACCGGGAAAGATTCTCTCGAGATTCGGATCTGCGCCTCTGCCTCTGCCTTCCCGCCCGCCACTCGAGCACGCACCACTTTGTCCGGATCCGCGCGGCGTCACCGCCGCAACTAACCTGGACGACGGCTCCAGCGCCGCCGAGAAGTACGTGCAACCAGATACTATGATTGTGGCCTGCGGATCGAGCACTTTTATTTTACGCGGACGCTTGCTGCGTCCGGTGAGGTTGAGCTTTATGGCAGGTAGGAATTGGAAAAAAAAACCGTGCAACTGGAGAAAGTGGATTGTGTTGACCATATAGCAGGTTATCCAAAGATCACTTCTCACTAGAGTAGGAGTTCTCACTAGAGTAGGAGTATAGGTTAGCTGTATATTAGGCCATAGGTTTCTAAAAATAAAGAGCTACTAGTAGTACCTGGTTAATCCGGTAAAAAGGGTGTTTCCTTATACAGTAAGTTTTACTATGTGGTTAGGACTTTGGACAACAGATTGGCGGCAAGCGGAAAGTTTCTCGGTGTGATAGATACAGATCAGAGTTATCACGAACGTTGAGGGGAAAAAGTAACAGCTTTTTAGGTCAGAGAGGTCGCCCTTCCCTTTCCGTTTCCGGCGCTCGACACGGCTCGCTCACTCGCCTTTATGCTTGTGCCTGTGATGCAGCTTGCGCGCCTTCTTCGTGCTGCCATTTTTAATGAAGCACGGACGCATGGTCATCTTATCCCTTCCATGTCTAGGGCTGTTCGTTTTCAGGTATATAATTTTTAGAGGTCAAATTAAAGAGAATTTTATCATTTTGAAGACTTAAATAAAGTCTAATCTCGAAACTAATTGCAGACTCCCTATCTAATTCACGCGACTGAATCCAACGAGGATAATTATGGTGTTTTTAGAAGATGTTTACTCGTAGCATCACCGTAGCAAAACATAGATTAATTAGGATCATTAGATTCGTCTCGCAAATTAGTAGGAGGGTCACGACATAGATTTTGTTATTAAATTAATAAAAGATCTACTAAATAGTAAGATTCTCTTTGATGTGACAGTGTATAAATTTTAGAGGGCAGAAAAAGGCCTTAGTCGCGGCCTTTATTGATGCCTACCATCACTTCCCCGTCTGTCCATTCTCTGTCGCCATTTTAAAAAATTACGAGGGTCTTCTCAGCCGAGCACAAAGCATCGCCCAAGAAAAACCTCGCCGACCTCTCCAAAACAAAACAGAAAAAAAAAGAGAATTTCATGTTGTTAATGTGATTGGGATATGCTGATTATTTTAGTATTTCTTACCACCATGACTGTCCGTTGGCCATTGGATGGCTGGCCATGGTGGCCGCGAATATTTTCGCGCGGTGCCGTGAGCGCACTCCGGCAGGCGAGCGGGCGGGGGACCGGGAAATCTCACCGCGTCAGGTCAGGGTAAGAATAATTAGACGGCCACTAGCGTCCCGGCGAACGAGAAGCACTTTTATATGCGCTAATAATGACGTACGGCGTGTTCAGATGCCCACTAAACGAGCTCAGATCAGATGCATCCCCCACCGGTCCGGCGTGTCTCTGCCCTCGCCCAATCGCTGGCCCTGCTTTCCCGGTCGCAAGAAAAATTATAAAGATGCATCGATATGCTACGTGCACCCCGCCCGCCGTTGCTTGCGAAGCTCTACGTGCGGACGTGAGTTGTGAAACTGAAACCTGATTGGGGTAAATCACTGCATCCTAATCAGAAATCTTGGTGATAACAGAAAAAATACAAGCACATGCATTTAACTACTCACATAAGATAGACATTACAAAACTGACTTTGGATTCTATTACGAGTTTCTCGTGAACATGCTTGCAAAGAATAAACCAAATAGTTGTTCTATTGAATGCCATCTATCACTGTAGCAACTGTTATTATCATTGTTTATTTAAAATACGTGTGAAACATATATTTGCAACAAAGTATCATATTTCTACATTGTGAAGAAAGAGAACGTGTCTACTATCCTATCAAGAACTTTTGCTTGTGGCCACTATATCCCCGAGCAAGACATATATGCATGTTAGCTTTTGCATGTCGGATGATGGCCGATTAGCGTCGTTATGATCAAGAGACGATTAAAAGGAACACTCACACATTGTCGTTGGCCATTGTGCGATGAAATGCAATAGACGAGTCAATATGTCACCATTGTGTGCCCGCGGGGGGGGGGTGATGCCACGACATTGTTATAGAGGGTAGGAACTGCCTGTTGTTGTCCATGGCATGAAAGAGGTTTGCAACGTGTGGGAGGTGAGATCCCGGGAGCTTGCTATAATGGCGATGAGTGGAGGTGGTCAATGTTGATATGAAAAGAGAGGGAGAAAATGAGACGAACCGTCGTTTGAAAAAATACTTATATATCAGCACGAGTCCTACTATTTTGTGAAAGTGTATGAATCACATAGTTCTACAACTAAAGTGTAGTGCACCGTCTAGAACCCAAGACAAGGGCCTTTAGCGTAGTGATCAAAAGAGCCTCAATAGTTCATGGGTTTGACTCATCGTGGGAGCAAATTTTCTAGTAAGATTTAACGGTATTATTATGCTTTTAGTGCATTGTGAGTGTTTGAGTTGTACCGTGTAATAATAATAATCAAACCTAAGACACACTCAAATGACTATATACTGCCAAGTTATCTTCCACCCTCTATTAATAGGGATGGGTCTATTTCCCTATTTCTTCATTGTACAGTTCAAAGTGTTAAACCCATCTAAACAACGTTTGAATGGATTAAAGCTAAATGGTGGATCACTTACTGTTTAGTGTTTACCATTAAAATAACATAATGATAAGTAGATGTTAGCTGATGTAAAAGTAAATTTCTCTATCCTGGGTATTTACAGGAATCTATTTAAACATAGACTAGATTAACACTTCCATAATTAGCATATTTGTTCTACTTTAAAAATTATCAGAAAAAAATAATTTTAACTTTTTTTTCTCATCAAACCTCGCTGACTTACATAGTTCAAATGTCATGTTCTTGAACTGCCATCTTTGAAAAAATAGTCAACCATTTACTTGCAACTAAGTGTCCCTCATCAACACAGAAGAAATTTACAACGACTAACTTGAGCTGGAACGGTCGCATGTTTTACTCTTAGTATGTTGCGTTTGAATAAGCCAAAATAGAGTACTGTAGAGCTCAAAGTCACACTTTCTAGTATTTTACGTCACCTCCAACTTATATCATGCTAACGCATAATTAGGATGTTTAAAGTTACTAATCAACATGTCCGAAAGTACGAGCTGATGATAATGATCGTGCTCAACCAACACTCACATGGTACAGCTGCAATCGCATCCCGGCCCCATCGCAAATCTACCATCCTATTCATCACCAGTTCACTTGACGGCTTCCGGTGCCACAAACACACAAAGAACAAGACACTACCCGGAGACAGGACGTGTGTGTGCGCCGAGCAAATTGCCCTCCCGGCCCCGAGCCGACGTGGCTCAGCATCCCCAGCTGGATCGCGCAGAAGTAAACGGCCCGCTGCCCCCAATCCCCCACACCCCCCATCGTCCTCCTCACCACTCTTCTCCCTCCAATAATTCTCTCCCCTCCTCTGCTCTGCTTGCTCCAGCTCCACGCACTACCACCAAATCGGTGGGGAAGAGGGAGAAGAGATAGGAATCCCCATGTCTCCGGCCCTCGCCGGAGCAGATCCCCGGGGAACCGGTGCGGAGCTGCGGGCGTAGAGACGGGCCGGGCCGAGCCTGATCCGCTCGCTGCCTGATCGGATCGATGGGCGGGGAGGAGCCGGAGCGGCAGCGACTGAGCCGCGCCATGAGCTTCGGCGGTAGCGGCGGCGGCTGGGTCCCCGAGGAGGCTCTGCACCTGGTGATGGGGTACGTGGACGACCCGCGCGACAGGGAGGCGGCGTCGCTGGTGTGTCGCCTGTGGCACCGCATCGACGCGCTCACGCGGAAGCACGTCACCGTGCCCTTCTGCTACGCCGTGTCCCCCGCGCGCCTGCTCGCGCGGTTCCCGCGGCTCGAGTCGCTCGCGGTCAAGGGGAAGCCCCGCGCGGCCATGTACGGGCTCATCCCCGACGACTGGGGCGCCTACGCCCGGCCCTGGGTCGCTGAGCTCGCCGCGCCGCTCGAGTGCCTCAAGGCGCTGCACCTCCGCCGCATGGTTATCACCGACGACGACCTCGCCGAGCTCGTCCGCACCCGAGGGCACATGCTGCAGGAGCTGAAGCTCGACAAATGTTCCGGTTTCACCACGGATGGACTTCGCCTCGTTGCTCGCTGCTGCAGGTACACAAACTCCTCGGTTCTCTAGTTCCCTTCCACTCTGATCTGGAAGTAGGAGGAAGCTCGATTCTGGCTAGGGTGATTTGTGACTCGGCCAATAATTCAGCTGCAGTTTAGCTGATGCCCGAACTGCTATATCAGTTTCTGTAATTAGAAGTTGTTCTAATACCTACAAGGATAGGATTGTTGCTAAAAGGTGACTTGGGATCTACAGTTTCAAAGTAAAGCATAGATGTTGGAAAAGTATCAGGTATCCATCTGCATTTCTGCATGGTCATGAGTCACGGCTTTAGTTGCTGGCTTATCTTTCTTATTTGTTTCCAAAACAGTTTGATCATTGTGTTGCCAACTGTTATGCTCTGAAAAACAATGTCATGAAGATTTTGTTGGCACTTTTGAACGATTTTGGTTGATTGCATCAGAAAGGAGTCAAAATAACCCCAGATTTTAGTAGTAAGCTAGAATTGTTTATCTGCTGTCTTTTTTAATGCAGGTATTAGATTATTGGGAATATTGTTCTTGATGATGCTACAAAACATTATAATAAACTTTTACCTTTGGTTCCTTTCCATGCTAGGCGTGGTGAATGTTGCAGTATGCACCTGTTATTTGAATTACTCTCCTCTTCTGCACCAATTTATTCTATGATTTTTTTCCTTATTTACATATTTCCGGTCTTGAAATCATTCCACTGACCTATTGTGCAATTCAGCAGATCTCTGAGGACTTTATTATTGGAAGAATGCCAAATTGAGGATCATGGCAGTGAATGGATCCGGGATCTTGCGGTCAGCAGTCCCAATCCTGTTCTGGCGACATTGAATTTTCACATGACTGACCTAACAGTTATGCCAGCTGACCTGGAGCTTCTCGCAAAGAACTGCAAGCTACTCATGTCCTTGAAGATAGGTGGGGAATGTGATCTTTCAGATTTAATAGGTTTCTTCCGAGTTGCCACATCATTGGAAGAATTTGCTGGAGGAACATTCAATGAACAAGGGGAACTCACTAAATATGAGAGTGTCAAATTTCCATCAAGATTATGCTCCTTGGGACTTACTTTCATGGCAACAAATGATATGCCTATTATATTTCCTTTCTCGGCGGTACTCAAGAAGCTGGATTTGCAGTACACTTTCCTCACCACCGAAGATCATTGCCAGCTCATTGCAAAATGCCCGAACTTATTAGTTCTTGCGGTAATATCTCCAACCCATGTAAATTGTGAAGGCATTCGATTGGTGATCTTTTGTATTGTAACTAACATTTTATGAGTGTTTCTTGTAGGTGAGGAATGTGATTGGAGATAGAGGATTAGGGGTTGTTGCAGATACATGCAAGAAACTCCAGAGGCTCAGAATTGAGCGAGGAGATGATGATCCAGGTCAGCAAGAGGAGCAGGGTGGAGTCTCTCAAGTAGGCTTGACGGCTATAGCCGTAGGTTGCCGTGAACTGGAATACATAGCTGCCTATGTCTCTGATATAACCAATGGTGCCCTGGAATCTATTGGTACTTTCTGCAAGAAACTTTATGACTTCCGGCTTGTCCTGTTGGATAGAGAAGAGAGGATAACAGAATTACCACTAGACAATGGTGTTCGAGCTCTGCTGAGGGGCTGCCCGAAACTTCGGAGGTTTGCTCTGTACTTGAGACCAGGGGGTCTCTCGGATGTAGGTCTGGGGTATATAGGACAGTGCAGTGGAAATATCCAGTACATGCTTCTGGGTAATGTTGGAGAGACGGATGATGGTTTGATCCGTTTCGCGTTGGGATGCTCAAACCTGCGAAAGCTTGAACTCAGAAGTTGTTGCTTCAGTGAGCGAGCACTGGCCCTTGCTATGTTACACATGCGTTCACTGAGGTATGTTTGGGTGCAGGGCTACAAAGCCTCTCAAACAGGCCGTGATCTCATGCTCATGGCAAGGCCGTTCTGGAATATTGAGTTCACACCTCCCAATCCCAACAATGTAGATAGTCAAGCTCAGGTACTTGCATACTACTCCCTTGCCGGGAAGAGGTTGGACTGCCCACAATCCGTGGCCCCTTTGTATCCTGCGTGACTGTAAATACACTAAACCGGTAATTTCTTCTTGCCCATTAGCTTCCCACATCAACATGAATGTTGATAGCTTGATATGTGGTTGTATGGATCTAGATGGCTAGCTGCTATGTATCGTAATAAGCTACTGGTAGCTGAGATGTACTTGAATAAGCCACTTATTATTCTCGTCTGTACTGTGTCTAATCCTAGATGTACACTGAATGATGATGTGAGTCTTCTTGCTTCCCTGAGTTGTACCATTGGAGGTACAAGGGTACCTGTTTTTGGCAGCCTACTTTGAGATGTTCTCTGCTGTATCTGTAAGAATACAATTAGAGTGACTTGTATGTTGCACGAAGTCCTGATCATAATGTTATATGAACAATCAATGGTGAAATTTTGGTGCATGTTTTTTTTTCTTCTCTTTTGATAATATGCTTTGGTGCATGTTTGATACTCCCTCTGTTTCTTTATTGTTGTTCAAACTACTTAGCTAATTCAAAATTTGGTCTCAAAGTGACTTGTTTGGATGACAAGAATTTATATTGTTTTATATATTGTAAGTTATGGTTTACTTTTTCGAGTTTTTTAATCAATGATATTTCAAACTAAAAGTTTATCAACTACTATCAATTAAAAATCAAATTGTGTACTAGTTACAATGCTAGATGCACATGAAAAGAGAAAGTTACCAACTAGTACTAGTGATAGTGTGATACCAATGCCATTTTGGAGTTGAAGCCATAGATAATGGAAACGAAGAGAATTCATTAAAAAAAAACGAAGAGGACGGAGCTCACATGCGGCTTCAGCTCTCAACATCAACCGCACTATACGTGCCCTTGAGTCGGCGTCAGCATGCCAAGAACACGACACCGTTTTACCTAGACCAAAAGCCACATGAAACAATCGCATAGCGCCACGGCTCGATGATTTGTTCACTAATTTAAAGGCCAGACTCCAAAGCTGCGTAGGATGATGTCTACCTCGTAGCTTGACAAGTGGGGCAACCGGACTCACCGCGACAAGGGCGGCCGCGTCAGCAATGCAGAAACGCCGGAGAAGCGGCTGGAGCTGTTGAAGTGCTGATCCTGTGCGATCCATGCGCATTCGGCTCTTCGTAGATTCACAATGCCATTACAAGGGCACACAGCTTTCTTTTTCGATAAAGGATTTTTTATAAGAAAGCTACAGTATTTCGATTCAACGTTTTCATTTTTCGTCCGTGCTAATATCGTGCAAGCTGACAGTTCGACCATGTTACTGGTGCAAGTCAGGGTATGCCTTGCATCACGGCTAGCCATGCCCATGCCCCATGTGCCTTGGCAATCAGTGGTCGGCTTGAGGCTAAGCGTGATCCAGGACACGAGGATCAGTGTGATGCAGTTTCCAGGGCACGGCCAAGTGAACAACGAATCTCCAGTTCCGCACATGCTTGCGGCTGCACAGGTACCGCAAATTATGACATTTTTGTCACTAGAAATAGGAATCCTTGAGTGCTGCTGTACTAGTTGATCCCCGATCCACGGCTTCTTTAAGTCCGCGCAAGGATATCCACAACTGACCTGCGCGTGCTGATCAAAGAAAGGATACTGTAGATTGTAGGATAAAGGGCCTGTTTGGACACTGACCATAACATGTCACACCACCAGTGTGGCTGCGCCAAAGGTGTGGCGACCATTTTGTCCGCCATAATTCTGGCGTCGCAGGGCATGTAAAATGAACTAAACTGCTACGTCTGCGTCACACTTTGCCATAAGTACGGCATCAAACCAAACACTAGCCACATTTACGACGCCAAAGCTATGGTGTGGTTTGGCAAGTTATGGACGCCAACCAAACAGGCCAAAACTTATCAAACGCGTTAGCGCGGTTCGAACAGGGCGGCCCATGTTTAAGACACTATCCACAAGCATAGTGACGGGAATACTCTTTGCTCTTTTCTTGCAGGCTGTATGTGCTATTCATATTGTTAGTCATATAACATTAGTACTCCTCCGGCAGCAACGAAGACGTGAAAATGGGAGAATAGTCGCTCACAAGGAACAATCTCCGCCATTGTTTGAAATAAAACTCATTTCCATCATCTTTAATATTCTAAAACGGCGCGGTTTCTTTGCAAAAGAACCTATCCACGTCATCTTTGAAATACTTACCGTCCGATCCTATTCTGGACGAATAATAACCATCAGATGTACTCCAATGTTATTTTCATCTGCACCCCTTATTAAGTACCAAAACACATCATTGCAAACAAGTCCTCCCACCACACCCATCTCTCTTCTCTTATCTCTTTCTTACCATCGATCCCCCAACGAACTGTGAAGGAAAAGCTCGTGGGCTGCCTCCGTGGAGTCGAGGTTGCTGCGGCGGCTCGCCGAGGCTCTGTGTGCTCGGGTGCGACAAGATCCTCCGCATTCCCCCTCCTCACCGGGACACGGAGGTCTGCAGCAGGACCACTCGCAGCACACGCCCTCCACCACGCCACCCTCCTCTCTCGGCTCTCCGTGATGCCAAGCCGGAGCGATCTAATCCACCTCCTCGGAGCGCGGTTGACGCATTGGAAATCTCAATCCGAAGTGGTCGTCTTATCCCGATGCTGAGAAAGAATTCAAGGTGAGCCTCTTGCACCTCAAGTGAGTCCATTGCAGGTTTTCTTTTTCTCTTTCCCTTCAATCTGGATCCCGGTGCACACACACAACCTGTTTGATTAAATGGTTAGCTGGTGTGTTATGCTACGTTAGTTCAACTAAGTTGCAGTACTACCAATGCTACTGCTCTCAAGGCCTTTGCTCATTCACTTTAAACATGATATATGTAAATAAACGAGTTCTCTTGCCAATATAGTTTTATATTTTATATCACTTCGGCCATACTACATATATATAATTATTTTATTCTCCATCTGCCACCTTTTGAAAATGTTGAGTATACTTATGTATTCTAAAATTTAAGTATTAAGATGTATGTGCTGAAATAATTACTCCTTGTGGTAGTGCTATGCTTTATTGCAATATGTAAATTATCTGGCAGCCCTTGTGTTAAATTCAACAAGTGTTTATGTTTCCCTTTATATGTTCACAATACAATATTAAGGTTCAGGAAATAAGAAAAAAATATTAAAAATCCAAGCCCCACCTTACCATGTGAGCTGCAAGCACCACGGTTTGGACTTTCTTAATGTATGTAAGCAAATTAGTTATAAAAAAATGTATGTTGGCAAATTCATATATCCAATCAATTTTTATATTAAAAATGTATTTGATTTATTGTACACCATGTATATGAAAGCCCATTTCAATATTTTAAAAAGGTATTATTCTCTTAATCCATCATCATTTTGTACAGAAACATTTTTACTACACCCTGCAAATAACCACCTAGGAAGTGCATCTTTTCCTATCAAATTCCTACATCTAACAAACATGTATTATATTCTCTGTATATATTGGCATGTGTGATCATTTACGGTTACTTTAATGAGTTATATGCATTCTCATATTATTAATTTGTTCGTAAGTAGCTCACCGTATAGAGCTTTACACAATGATCCCTCAAATTGCTTCTATTTACAGTGATAACGCATTGGAAATTTGAATCCGAAGTGGTCGTCTTATCCCAGTGCTGAGAAATAATTCAAGGTGAGCGTCTTGCATCTCAAATGAGCGCATTGCAGTTTTTTTTTCTCATTCCCTTCAATCTGAATCCTGGCACACACACACAACCTGTTTGACTAAATTGTTAGATGGTGTGTTATGTTACGTTAGTTCAACTAAGTTGCAGTACTACCAATACTACTGCTCTCAAGGCCTTTGCTGATTGACTTTAAACATGATATATGCAAATAAACGAGTTCTCTTGCCAACATACTTTTATATTTTATATCACTTTGGCCATAGCACATATATAGAATTTTTTTATTAAGATGTATGTGCTTAAATAATTACTCCTTGTGGTAGTGTTATGCTTTATTGCTATTATGAAACAAAATTTGATAATTAGATACAAAATGCAGTATATTATTATTATTCCCTTTGTTTTGTAGAATGTATTCATGCTTCAAAAGGTAACTACTCTATTCACATTACTTTAGTGCTTCCTCCAATGATCATCAAGTTGTTATGTACGTACCTGAGATATTTAGTTAGGATTATGTGTGATCCATGCTACTGTGAGAAGTTGGAATAAGTTTTGTTAGTCTCCTAACCAAATTTGTTACTTTGCTGTGATTAGTTCCTACAACAAAAAAACAATGCATAAGAAAACACTCAGTCTGTAGACTGGTGTGTTCGTTTATCGGGGTCTAAACTTTAGAGTCTGTCACATAAAAAAGAATCTTACTATTTAGAATTACTAAATAAAATTTAATTATAAAATAAATTACAGGCCCCTAGACTAATTTACGAGACGAATCTAATAAGATTAATTAAGTGGTGATTAGAAGATAGTTACTGTAGCATCACTTTAACAAAACATAGATAAATTAAGTTCATTAGATTCATCTCGAAAATTAACACCAATCTGTCAAAGGGTTTTGTCATTAAATTGATCGAAATATTCATAAATAATAAGATTCTCTTTGATGTGACAGATGCTAAATTTTAGAGGGGAGGAAACAAGCAAAATCTCTCACATAGTTTGTTGGTCTCTGTAATAGAAATAAATGCAACTGCAACTGTGGTTTACTGTAACCATGTGGAGATGTGGAGGAAAAAGTAGCTGGTGGTGAAGGCATGAGGCATGACCACCAATAAGGTCGTCTATTTTTTTGACATATAATCGCATTGCTTGTATTGCATCTTGCCCAATCGAAGGCCAGTCAAAAGATTCAGTAGTTATTGAAATTCACCGGGAGGTTGTTAGCCTTTTTGCCTTTCAAGTTCGAGTAGTTTTGATGAAGTTCACCGGGATGTTAGCATGGTGAATAGCAACACCGACAATTTCACCGTACTCGAAGTATGAGGGGATATGTCTCTAATTATGAACTGTTGCATGTTTTCTCGCATCATCCCACATCCCCAATTATCTCATATCGATGAAACCGTATCCGATATCATCCCAGTAGCCTGCTGCCTCGGTTCTTATTTCCTTTATTTCGATGTCCTCCAGTTCAAATGAACAAATACTAAACAATCAAGTTCAAACTCACACACTCTGGTAAGGCCTTAGGGGCAAACTAAAATACATCAGTAATCCAATTTCATTTTACATAATATGTGATAAGAATTTTCTCGAGGATATCCGGCCCGACAAAGGCCGGGTCGGGGCAGCCTGATGCGGCAAGGCCGCACCATCCTTCTAGTTATATCTATAAAAAAGAGCATTTCCATAAAAAAAACCATGCCGTTGTTTTTTTAGGTTCGACTCAATACTTGTGCATTACTGTAGAGCCTACTGTAGTACAGTATTTTGTTATAGGCTGGATTAGCCCACAATAGAGCCCACTCCTAAAAGAGGCCCAGAGCCCATCCCGTCTGATGTGGCTGAAGTGGGTCCCAGAATTTCTCTAAAAAAGTGGTGGGTCCGAGAAGAGAATGACCGGCGATTTGAAAAGATAATCTTCCAGGTGGCGCGAGCACACGTCACAGCGAGTCGCGACAGAACGACACACCGCGTTCCTCTCTCGACTCCAAAACCAATCCCAATTCCCGTCTCCACTTCGCCGTTTGCTCGACGCCGGCCCGAGGCGACGCGATGCATCTGTACAGGGACGCGACAGCGCCGGTGGAGGCGCGGGTGCGCGACCTGCTGGGTCGCATGACGCTGCGGGAGAAAGCGGCGCAGATGGCCCAGATCGAGCGCACCGTCGCGTCGCCGCGCGCCCTGGCGGAGCTCGGCGCCGGCAGCGTCCTCAACGCCGGCGGAAGCGCTCCCTGCGAGCGCGCCTCTCCCGCTGACTGGGCCTCCATGGTCGACGGTATGCAGCGCCTCGCGCTCTCCTCCCGCCTCGGCATCCCCATCCTCTATGGCACAGACGCCGTCCACGGCCACAACAACGTCTACGGCGCAACCGTTTTCCCCCACAACGTCGGACTCGGTGCCACCAGGTACCGATTGACTCTCGCACGATGATGCTGCGCCGGATTGGGCGCCTTAACTGTGCATTCGGTGTGGCGATTTGATCTGTTGTAGCAACCGTGCACCCTTGACCTCCCAGGGACGCGGAGCTGTTGCGTAAGATCGGTGTGGCGACGGCGCTCGAGGTCCGCGCCACCGGCATCCACTGGACCTTCGCGCCTTGCGTCGCCGTGAGTAAAATTCAAAACAAGTTAAACGGGTCTTACTATTCCTGTACGATCTTCCTTACGCGCGTTTGTTCTGCTGTTTGGTAGGTCTGTCGAGATCCAAGGTGGGGGAGATGCTACGAGAGTTACAGCGAGGACCCGGAGATCGTCCGCTCCCTTACCACCATTGTCTCCGGTCTGCAGGGGCAGCCGCCAGCAGATCACCCTTACGGTTACCCGTTCCTCGGCTCAGTTAGGTACTTCAGTAGACATTTTTAGTGTGTTATCCGTATGCTCGAGACATGTTTGCAGAAATGTGTCCATGTGGTGTGCAGGGAGAATGTACTCGCTTGCGCCAAGCATTTTGTAGGGGATGGTGGCACACACAAGGGGATCAATGAGGGGAACTCCATTTGCTCATACGAGGATTTAGAAAGGATCCACATGCCACCTTACCCTGATTGTATAGGTCAAGGGGTTGCAACAGTTATGGCATCCTACTCTAAATGGAATGGAGAGCCATTGCATTCAAGCCGTTATTTGTTGACGGATGTTCTGAAGGGCAAGCTAGGCTTCAAGGTAGCAGAGCACATGGTGATTGTTTAATATATTGATTTAACCTTACGGATTTTGACATGCATATGCTCGTGTTTCAGGGTTTTTTGGTTTCAGATTGGGAGGGTATTGACAGGCTATGTGAGCCTCAACAGGCTCGAGGGTCTGATTATCGCTTTTGCATTGCGCAGTCAGTTAATGCAGGAATGGACATGGTGAATATTTTTCTATTGATCACGTGGAATACATTATGTAACCACTGTTTCATTTTCCTTGTCTGATCAATCTACAGATTATGATACCTCACAGATTTGAGAAATTTTTGGAGGATCTTGTGTTCTTGGTGGAGACAAGGGAGATACCAATGTCTCGGATTGATGATGCAGTTGAGCGGATTCTGAGGGTCAAGTTCATTTCTGGAGTTTTTGAACATCCCTTTTCAGACCCATCTCTACTAGACATAGTTGGTTGTAAGGTAGCAGGAATGTTTTGTACATCTGTTTTCTTTTTTTCTCCACCATTGCTTCTTACTATTATTCTGTTTGAGTCATCGTATGTTTTATATCAGCAAACATAGAGCATAGTAATCATTGACCTTTTTAGGAACACCGTCTGCTGGCACGTGAAGCTGTTCGAAAATCTTTGGTACTCCTAAAAAATGGGAAGAATCAGACAGAACCATTCCTTCCTTTGGCAAAAAATGTAAAGCGGATACTGGCTGCTGGAACACATGCTGATGATATTGGATACCAATGCGGTGGGTGGACAATAGCATGGCATGGAAACAGTGGAAAAATAACTCCTGGTAAGAATAAACTTAACTTTGCAATTTTTGTGTATCAATTGTGCAATCTATAAGGCATGGGTGTCATTCAGTATTATATAGGTCTTTTCCTACTTTACTATCCTCTCGAAATGGTCATTAGCTGTGGTGCATTGACATTGGTCCTGGAAAAACCTTTTTGCACTGGATATATGTGTTTAGTTATTGATACTTCAGCCGTGGAGGTGGTCTAACCCCCACCGATCCAGGGTTTTTTTTTTGTTATTGATAATTCATGCAACGAAATAGTAGCTTCTTACTTTCGGTGTAAACTCAAGATGTTTACAGTGGTTGTAGTGATCTTAAAGGGACTCCTATCTCTTCTTGCTTTTCATGTACCAAAAGAACTTTCTATATTGTATCAACAGTTCAGGTGGTATTGTTTCTCAAAAATACATATCTTATTCTTCATAACATGAAAGAAGTATGCTATCTTCAAAAACATATATTTATAATATTTAAACTAACAGGTACTAGCATATTGGAGGCATTACAAAAATCAGTGGGAGTGGAAACTGAAGTAGTTTATGAAAAATGCCCTACTGATGCTACAATTGAAACTGGGGAATTCGCCTATGCAGTTGTTGTGGTTGGAGAGGTTCCATATGCCGAATGGACGGGAGATAGAACTGACCTTAGTATTCCATTTGATGGCTCCGACCTTATCACCCGTGTTGCAAACAAAATCCCTACTGTAGTCATTGTTATATCTGGAAGGCCCTTGGTTATTGAATCACAACTTCTGGATAAGGTAGATGCTATAGTTGCTGCTTGGTTACCTGGAAGTGAGGGCATGGGAATTACAGATTGCCTATTTGGAGATCACAATTTTGTCGGCACATTGCCTGTGACATGGTATAGGTCTGTTGATCAACTGCCTATTAATGCTGGCAATGCTAACTATGATCCGTTATTCCCTGTTGGATATGGGCTGAAATCTTTTTGAAGTCATGATGATTCAAAATAATCATATCATGTATATGTTTGTTATACTTTTAAACCTTTGTGATAAATGCTAAACATTTTGTACCCAATGATTATTGGAAAATTAGAAAAAGAAACAACATCATGTGGCAATATGTATTTTGATGTATTAATGTCATTATATTCTTACCTCAGATTTTAGCTAGTCTGATCACCTGAAGAATATATTACTAACCGTGTATAATCAGAAGGATATGAACTTGTGGAAGATCCTAATCACTTGTTTCTGTGTACCAGTAGATGCAAGATCAGGGTGATAAACAGTATGTAGAATTAGACATACATAGATATCTAATACTCTGATTCAGACTCTGAATGACGCTTTTGAGCACATAAATCATTCTCTTCGAATTGCCTTTACCCATGATGGTAAAACATCTCAGCAGAACAAAGTGGATTCGTACAATGCAGATTGCCTGGAAGGGCTCAGAGCATTCTTGAAGCATTCTTAAAGAACGATCCATTTCTGATGACGCAAGAATCTTCTATGTGGGTGCTGGATACTTTCTTGAAACATGCTTGAATCTTGATGTTGCTCGCATAATGACAGTAGTCATGCTTAAATCTCAACAACTGAATTCAGGTTTATATCTTAGATTACAGTGAACATCATCTGAACGGGGATGAAATTGTCAAGTTTACTGGCCAATAAGAAAGTCCCTCAGTTACCTCTGGCATGCCATCTCTGTTGCAATGGAATTTATCAATACCAGGGTTCGAAGGATCACACCTTTCTGCAGCCTACAACTGTCTTATTAACCTACAGAGGTTTGATTCTGCAGCTTAGCCTTCTGTAGTTACAACAATTGTGAGGGCTCAAGCTTCAATCCATTTCATCCTCTGGAGTTGAAGCATTGGCAATTAAGGTGAGTGATCACCCTTGATATAAGAGCCACCAGATTTGCTGGATTTTGCTATTTTTTAGTTGTAAACCTTTAGTTTAGTTAACCTCGGGAGCATGAACAAATCAGAACTTCGATATGTTAGTTTTAATATGTTTTTTCTGATAACTCCATAAGGATTTCAGTTCAGATGTGAACAATTACATCAGAACCCAGCAAGAATCTGAACACATTTTATAGTTAAAAAATTGGTGCAGTCATTCTCTTGCAAGCTCAACTATTTGTAGGACACTTTCCTGTCCTTCCACAAAGAATGTTACACTCGTGGAAGTTATCTGCTGGGGTTCCTTTTTTTTTTTTGTTCTCATTTCATAGACTTGGCAGAATTTCAACAGATTGCATTATAGATCCCGAACAACAGAATTTCAACATGTCAGCATCAGTGGCTACAACTGAAGGACACTGTCATTTAAAGTTTTCGCTCTATTATGTCTTATATTTGAATGGCATCTTACCTTTCACCAAATATTTCTTTTGTTTTTGCAACTGCTAATTGTGTTCTACTCTTATGCCATATTTATGCACATTAGAGTCACTTGCATATAAACTTGACACACTAATACCACTTCTACACCTTTTCTCAGATAACTTACTGGTAAACCTGCATCATGGATTTGGATAAATTTGTGGATTAAGTCAACCTGTTGCAAGGCTGAACCCGAGGGACTCATGAAGTGAAGGTTTTATGCAAGACCTTTTGAGCAGCTATGTGCTTTGTCCTTAATGCAATTGCTGCACCGTAACTTTGTAAGTTCTTCAGGTCAGATATATTTTGTTTGGTTGGTTTTGCACTTTCAATCTATACATAACCTTCTCCAGAGTGGAATTACGAACTGTCAAGTAACATGCTGCAAGAAATGATTATGAGCATTTTGCATGGATTAAGATAATAATTGGGAAAATGTAATTTGTCTTGCCTTCTATGGACTTGGCTAAAACATGCCCTGACTCTAACGTGGAATAGGTACAGGAGAGTTATGGTTTCACCTGTGTATATAGTGGAGTTATTAAGTGAGATTACTTTCATGAATCGACATTTTTTTCTAAGAACTGGAACTTACACTTTGGTTCACAGAGTTTAAGTTGATGTGGCTTGCAATCCATGCAGTGGGATAAGGACAAGATGAAAATAAAAAGAGGCAAAAGTCGATTGAATAGAAAGCAAGAAAGGGGGAACTGAAAACAAAATCACACTTATATTAAGATGCAGAGTATATGATATATTTAGGTAATGCCTTCTTATGCATTCTTAGAGAAAGTTCACAGACCTGGACATGGCACCATGATCTGATTTGTGGTCCAGTCGTGATTTATCTTTAGATCCTATCGTGAAGTGGCCACTAATCACTGTACTCCCGCTGCACAGGAAGGCGCATTTGTCTGGTTCATAGCGAGAAATAAAGCCTTTTTAGGACACGGAGTAGCTGTTATATTCCACAGCGGTCGGGATTTTTATTGACTCGCAACCAACGGTTAGCACTTTTCACTTCATCAGTTCACATCATAGAGACACAGCTGCTACTATTCATATCTTGATGGTTGAAATACTTCATATTTGAACCCAACATATTTGTTTTAAAATTGTGAATAGCTTGTTAGACATTGACAAAGATGTCAGGGCGTGTTAGTATATTACCAAGGATTTTACCCATACTACTTCTTTAGTGTCTCCCTTAATGGTAGACCCTAGATCTGTACCATGAGGAAATTTACAGAATTACAGATGTCAACTCCTCTCACGGCAAAAGTTATCAAGAGTGAGAGAACTGTACTCTAAACGGACAGAAGATGCTTTGCTGCTCCATCGCCCAGTCAGTTAGGCTGACTCCAACAAGGTCATGCATTTTTGAGAGCCAAATAGAGGTTTGCCTTGTCTGTACAGTAACAGAAGAAACATGCATTTCGTGATGTCTCCAACAGACCATGCAAATTTCCATTTCTCTCGCCATGGCAGCTTCATTTCCTGCTTAAGTTCAGAACTGAACATGACGACCGATTGGTGCTCCTGCTCCTCGCTCTTCAGCCCGCGTCGCCCACCATCTAGCCTCACGCGTTGCACAACGCTGGCCTGCGTGCCGTTGCTTCTCGCTCTGCTCGCCGTTTGCACTGCTCGCTGCTCGCCACTGCGTGTCTCTCGCCGCTGGCCCCTGCACGCCGCGTGCGGCTCGGCTTGCGCGCCGTTCGCCGGGCACGCGCGCTGCTCGCCTTGCACGGCTGCGCCGCTCGCTCGCCATTGCACGGGCACACGCGCTCTCGCTGCTCGCCCCGCACGGCTGCACGCCGCATGTTGCTCGATTAACACGCCGTTCGCCGAGCGTCCTGCGTGCCGCTGCTTGGCCCACGAAGCGCAGGGGCTCGTAACTCACCACCGTCGCTCCGCGTGTGAACTCCCGCAGCTCGCCCAGCCGGCCGCTCGCCCCGTGCAAGGATGGAGACGCTGGCGCTGCTCAATGCTCAGCCTGCCTACTGCCGGCCGCTCGGCCCGCGCGCCGCCGGAGCAGCTCGCCCCGCGTGCAGCATGACACGTCGAAAGGTCCCGTCGGCTGAATGCGCTCGTCCCGTACGCCAACGCCTCCACCGTGCTATCCCGCCCACTGCGCCCGCCACACCGCTTGCGCCCGCGACCGAGCTCGCATTCCAGCTCCGCCACTCCGCCATGACTACGCCACCACGTCCTAGGTCGTGCCCGCGCCGCCGCTTGCCCCATGGCCGCCATGGACGACCTCCAGGAGCTCAAATCCAGCATGGGGAAGGGGCAGAGAGTGGGGGATTTGGATCCTTGTGTCATGGAGCATCCATTTGAGCCAGCAATCTCAGGTGTGGTCTTGAGGAGCGGTTCCTGCGACGGGAAAGAACTGGAGCGGCCATGGCTGTTCGGGTGGAACTCGAAAGAGGGAGGGATGACGCGATTGAGCAGGCCCGACCGCCGTTCGTCCACCCCGTGCGAGCGGCCTCCATCGTCGCCTGCCGCTGCATGCGTCGCCGCCGATCTTCAGCTCCTAGGACGCCCATGCCCCGCCGCGTGTCGCTTGCCGAGCGGTGCACCAGAATGCATTCGCAGGAGAGAGGTTATCCAGTTCTAGCTCGTCTCTCTCCTCAAAGCCAATAATAGCTGCTCCTTTGCCTTCTCTGTTGGAGATCATTCTATGATGAATAGTAGCACAAGGAGAGGTATTTTTAGATTTGCATGCCGCTTTGCCTGAGCTGTTGGAGTCAGTCTTAGACTGTATTGCTGCACTAGCATGCACAACACGGGTAATTAAAGAAAGGCTTAACATGGTCGGGCCACGTAACCAAAGACACCCTATGTTTGCTTCCATTCAATCTCGTGGCATGTGCCCATTATTGAGCGGTCATCCATCTTAATTCTTTTCGCATATGCTGATATGCATGTGCAGCATCCCCAGTTTCAACTTGTGCATAAAGTAATTGGTTGGTCCCTCCATTTTCCTTTGCACAAGCGAGCAGCTTAATTGACACAACCAACTTCGAGAATGTACAGGCGTGCTCATCTCTATCTGTTACGGAGAATTCATACGCATAGATTAAGGGACAGGTACGTATAGTATTGTAATTGTTGCAGTTGGAGAGGCCGGTCCCCCTACAATGGTGATGGCTACCTGCTGTGGGAACGACTATTGATTCGGACGGCCTTTGATGCAACGTTGGAGCCCCTACTAGCACCATGGAAGTAACTCGCAGATGCTCCTTTTTTTTTTTTTTTTTTTTACTGAACCAGATGCTCCTTATTGCAGGGCTGGCCGGTCCGCGGCTGAATGACAATATGACATGGATGCACTGACTGCGGCCTGACCTGTTTGGCGATAACGACCCGTACCCGGCACGGATCCGTCTCTGGCACCCGTGACCGTGATCGTTGGCGCCGTCAGTTCAGTTGGTGCTTGGTTGCCATATGACCAATTGGGTGCCCACTTCTTGGCTCTGTGCAGTTTGCAACTTTGCATCACCGAGCAACGGCGATAATTGGGCGCAATAACTTCGCTTTTTGCATAAGGTATGTCACGCCCTGCCATCCTTGCATGTTCGTGAAGAATTTACTTTTGTTATAGTAGCAGTTGCTGTCGTCTACTGTCTACTGGCTAAGTAAAAGAAAGATGTTCGGCACAGGCATGCACGAGAGTATTCTTTGATCGTAGTCGTAGCTAGAGGTAGTAAACTACCCACGGCCTCCTGCCGGGAAACTACACCTGCCCGGCCCAATAATTCTGCTACTAAATAATCTACACTGGTCGGTTATGAATCACGATTGTTTACTGGTTGCGCAACGATCAGCTCCCCCACTGTGGCAGTGAGCAAGTGTCATCTACGCCAAAAAAAAGTGAGATTTTTTTCCGCTGAGTGCGGGGTTAGCTATACCTACTTAAGCTGATCTAAGCTCGTTCTACCGAATCTAGTCATAGATACCTCTGCGGCTCTGCCTTCCCTTCATTTAGGAAAAAGGCGAGGCGAAGTGGCCGCCTTTACACGGTGGGAGTGCAAAGGTCAGTTAGTGCTGCACAATGCGAACGAGTAAGAATAGATGCAAATTCGATAAGGTGTTCTGTGGAAGCCGCGGGTCCTTGAGCATATTTGAATTCACGTTCAAATAAAAGATGACTGATCAACCGTCCAAATATCCATTATGGTTTTCAGAAGCTTTTAGAGTTATGATGCTTGCTAGTCCTAGTTATGCACGTTTTTTTTAGGGTTGCAAAGAACTTTTACTAGATTCACCTTGTGTTGGCGGCAAGCTCCCGCCCCTCCCTCCAATGGGGAGAAGCAAATTTTTGGGTGTTCGTTTCCTGGGTCTAAATTTTATAGGTGTCACATCAAAAAGAATCTTACTATTTAAGAGTACTAAATAAAGTTTAATTATAAAATAAAATACAGGCCCCTAGACTAATTTATGAGACGAATCTAATGAGGTTAATTAAGTCATGATTAGTAGACGGTTATTGTAGCATCACTTTAACAAAACCTAAATTAATTAAGCTCATTAGATTCATCTCAAAAATTAGCACCAATCTGTCAATAGGGTTTTGTCATTAAATTGATTGAAACATTCATAAATAGTAAGATTCTCTTTGATGTGACAATGCTTAAATTTTAGAGGCGAGGAAACGAACAGGGCCTTTGTGGTCCGACGCAAGAAAGAAGGGGGACGGAATCTGGAATCTCTGCGTTGAGCCCTTCCACATATAGCACCACCGGCTCAATTATGCGGCCATTTGCGAGCCTCGGGAATCTGAGTGCTACTTCGTGCGGACTTTTACCGACGCCGACGCATGATGCCCAAAAGCGTCGTGCGTTGATGCGGCATAACCCCACCCGCCCAATGGTAAATCGGCAACACCGAGAGCACCCGACTCATCGGCACGATTGATCGCCACACCGTCTACCGCTAGAACCGGATTTCTTTTTGAGTTAAAAGAAAAATTATAGATTAATATATAACCTAGTACATCATCATATTACAAACCCTACTCCAAAACCCTTCACGGTGCAAGGGTCACTATATATGTTTACGCAACCAAAAGACATGGCCCACTTATGTGATTCGTGGTAATTAGTCCGGCTTTTAGGGTTCACTAGAGTCTGCACGCGGCTTGTTGTTGGAAGCATTTTTCATGTAGATGTTTAGTTAGCAGATCTTCAGACATAAAATACATAGATTTGTTCTTTAGAGTTGCTCCTACCTAGTTTTGGAAATTGGTATCTAGAGACTACAGACTAGAGGTGTAGATGAATTCAGGGTATTGGTTGAATCATTTTGTTTTACATATAGGTCTAAAACAATTTATTATAAATTATAAAATTATGAAAATATCACTATTTTTAAGACAAAAATATCAATAGTTGGTGTGTCCTAACGTCAAGAAAATTAAAATGGAGTAGAAAGGATCTCGTAGTAGCAGATATGTTGATTGGTAAATGAATGCCCTAGTAGATGTGTTTGTTTTGTGTCTTGATCTTATCTAAGGTCAAGTGCAAATTATGATCCGTTCCACTAATCAAATTGATACGAAGTCTAGGCCAGAAACTCGAGCAAGAAGTGAGTCAAAGGCAGCATTTGTACAAAAATATCATCTTATGCTTACTCGCACGTGCTACAAACTTCTGCCGTTCACTAACATTTCAGCCTTCTATTTTCCTCCATCCAGACCTTAAGCTAAATGGGTCTAATTTCATGTGTCGTAAATAAAGTAGATAGAGGTCACCGTTGCCATTTCCTAGTGCGAGGAAAAGGAATTAAAAGAGAGCGAAGAGAGCAAAGAAAGCAAAAGGCAAGAGGAAAGGCACGCAAGAGTGCCACTTTGCTTGCGTTGGATTGCATGCATCTTCCCTCTGCCACTTGAGGGGTCCACATACAGCCCCACAGTTGCAAGTTGCAATTGTAGTTCTTGGCCTTGAACCTTCAGGGACACAAGATCCAGCCAACACCGAATTCACCGAATTCGGTGCTAGCATTTGGAGCACTTCGTTTGTCACCGCCCCCTGATTGACCGAAACATTCGGTTTAATGGGGAGATCGTGAGGTGACCAATGCATCGAACTGGATTCGTGGATTTGGAGGAACTAATATCTGATGTGACTGGAGTGAAATATATAATTGTGCTGGAGGTGAGTCAAGTGCCACCGCATCAAACGGTGAGACTAGCAATGTGCTGCTGTTGCGTCCTACTAGTAGCAGAAATCTAATTCTGGGTTAACACATCCCCGTCACCAGTGAACGTGGTATGTTAGCGTAGGGTCATTCTATCTTTTTAGTTCTTTTCTATGTGAAGTATGATCTGTTCAAGAGCGGTTACGACTCGCGAAGCAGCTCAATCTTGTAAAATTCAACAAAATTCCTTTCGCGGAAAATTGCGTAAGCACCTCCGGGTTCTTGATGTACGGACAGAGCTAAGATGAGCTAATTTGAAACAATCTTATTGTAAGAAAAACGAGGAAGTAGATACTCATATTTATCAAAATCGTTTAGTTAGATACAACCATCTTTATCCGCGGCAGGCATGGAGATTCTTGCGTTTCTCCAGGGCAGAGGAGATACCGCAGCCACCACCGGAGGCCAAGAATTCTCCGAAGATTGCGTACCTTTTTTTCAGAACCGGGCGAAAAGTTGTGTCCCGTATCAAACCAGGCGCTCCTTCTTGCCCTTTCCCGTGCAGCATTTCGGTTCTCACCCACGCACACGGCTATGCAACCGACCGCTCCGATTCCTCGCGCTTGGCGATGCGAGCCGCTGAAAAAAACACAGCTTTCCGAGTGGATCTGCAGGACGGGAGCGCAAGTGGTGGGGCGAAGTGAATCCGGCAACAGGAGCAGGACTGCGACCGTATGCACCCACAGGCCCCTGTTTGTTTCGCTGGTGTCGTGTGGTGCCCTTGGCAGGGGCGGAGGAGCTCTGCTTTGCACGGGAAAGAAGAGGACAGGGAGGAGGACAGCGGCTAGGGGGGCATGTGATGCCTTGTTCCTACTCCATTGGTGGACCTCCAAATCATTCCCTGCTACTGGTGTCTGTGCGCCAGCCATGCCTCCATCAACGTCAAGTAAGGTACATGCAAGGTACAACCTCCATTTAAGCTAATCTAATCCGACTAATCAGCTTCTCCGACGCTCTGTTCTCACTGGCCAAGAGGAAGGAGATCGAGCTGGGTTCCTTCAAGTTATATTATAGAGTATAGGTTCATATCTGACATTACAAGTCATAAAGAAACTGAGATCTCTGATATTTTAACTCAAAAAATAAGCTTACCATTTGGCTAACAAAGTACGAGTACGGTGCTTGGAATTGGAAGACCAAATTTTCAGGCAGAGTCAATAAGAAGCTCAGCTTGGCTTAGATTCTACGTCAAAACAGAGAGGCTTACCGATCCAATCTCACACCCATCTGCAGCAGGTTTTAATCACATAAAAAGCGACAGGAAACAGCTGATGAAAACTGCAATCATTTGATCACCATCATGCTTAACACAGCACAGGTCAATGAGAGGTGACCATGCTAATACACCCAGCTGAAGATCAAAAACTTATTAAAAAAAAAACATCAAGCAGCATGCTAGTGGTGCTGCTACGTGCTATCGAAATACATGACATCGACTGATCAATACATCAATATGAGGAAAACTAGCCTAATCACAGCATCTAGAATGTTCTCCCGTTAACAGAGGAGACTAATTGCAATAGGAAATTATTTCACCGGAGGCGAGGTCTTATGTACACGGAGGCGAAATGCAGTATGTTGTCCTTCCTCTCTCGTATCTCTGGAACGCACAGCACGAAGCTTCATCACAGCTCGGTTGCAGAGGGGCACTCGAACGCAGCTGCTAATTTTGCTGTGCTCGAGCTTGCATGATCCAAATGTGTTTTTTGCATGTTTGGAATCAAGAGCAGAGACGCGCAACCGAGGTAGGCAGGCTATAGTTTGGTGCAGCAAGAACCGTGGTCAACCGAGAGGCTGCAGCTGGCCGCAATGCATCTGCATCAGAACAGAGTCGTCCAGGAGGCCGCCGTGATGTGAACTGTTGGGCTCCATTTTGACGTTGCCGTAGGGGAGGGACATGAAGTGGTGCCCGAGCGGCGGCTTGCTGTCGATGTGGACGCCGAACTGGTCGGAGATGCCGGGGGACGGGGTGGAGGAGGTGGCGGTGAGCACGGAGGGCGGCGACGGCGAGGGGTTGTCCTCGTCGGGCAGGTTAACGGTGGTGATGTCGTGGATGCTGGAGCGGCGCTTGTCCTTGCCGCCGGAGTTGAGGCGGATGAAGTACTTCTGCGCGTGGCTGGCCACCTGCGTGGGCGTCCGGCTCGTCACGAAGTTGCGCGAGATGTTCCGCCAGTCCCCGCGCCCGTACTTCTTCAGCCCCATCAGGAACAGCCTGCGCGAAGCAGTCATCAGATTAATTAATCTGTCAGAGAGCAAGATTCATCATCAATCGGATGGAGTGGAGAGGCCCGCTAATTACTTGTGCTCCTCCTCCGTCCACGGCACGCCCTTCTTGCGCTCCTGGTCGGGGCCGCGCCCGCGCTTGCCGCCGACCACGTAGCAGGAGCGCTTGAACGCGTCGTCGCCGGCGGCGTCCCAGTCGAAGGTGAACCCGGCGGCCTGCGAGATTCCGCCGCCGCCGGGACCGTACTGGGGGAAGGGCACGAGGCCGGCCTCGATGAAGGAGACGTCGTTCTCGAGGTCGTCGAAGTGGGACACGACGTCGGCCACCGTCCGGCCGGGCAGCATCTCGGCCACGCGCTCCCAGCGGTCGGGCGCGTCCCAGTTGACGCTGGCCAGCGCGCGCTCGAACATCTTGTTCTCCTCCAGCGTCCAGGCCCCGCCGGGCCGCCGGTCCTGCAGGAACCAGCTGCCGGCTTGCCCGGCGAAGTAGGGCGCGGGTGGCGGCGGCAGCACCTCCATCCACGACTCCTTCATCATCTCCGCTCCGCCGCCCCACTAACCAGCAACTAATCAAGCAAGCACCTGCGGATCAACAAAGATTTCGCCTTTCCTGTCGGAGCAAGCGGAAGGGCGGAGGGGAAAGGGGGAGGTGGGAGCGGACGGGGAGAGCGGGTATTTATGCAGCGGAACAGTGAATTCCGGCAGATGCCAAAGTGGCGAGAGGTGATTCGGAGCGCTTAAAGAAAGGCAGAGGCGCTTCGGCGATTGGACGGAGGTGGAGTTTGTGGCCTCTCAACCAAAGAAAGGCCTCACTCGCTCGCTGTACTCCTATCTTGCTGCCGCCACAGCTCTCTCTCTCTCTCTCTCTCTCGCGAGGGGGACGGGAGGAAGGGAGCGGAGCTCGGCGCCCGCCCGTGTGCCAAGTCCAGGCTGGAGGAGGAGTAAACACTTTCTGTGCGGTTGCAGGCGACGTCGTGGCCCCTGCTCTTTCTTTATTGGCCGTTGCTTGCCGCTTTTCCCAATGCTCGACTCGCCTGCTGCTGCCGCTTTACTTTATTATTTGCATTTATGGATTTGCTACGCTGCGCGTTTCACTTGCCTGCCAGGATAAGTTGAGATCCTCTGCCTGAACTTCTACTTCTACCACTTCCACAGTGCTTTTCATCAACCTCGCCGGCGACTACGGTTGAGCTTCACGGGCACGTGCTATAGTGCCACTAGTAGATCGCCTCTCTTTACACAAGCATGAGTAGATGCTATCTTAACCAAGTGGAGACGAAACCATTGCTCAAAGGACATTGCTGTTTTTGATCATTTGTAGCCGTGTTTGTATCGAGAAAGATATTGTATGACAAAGTCTATTACCAAATGTAAAGACTATCTTGAGCAACCCGATTTGGATTTGAATACATTTTCTTGTCAATACTTTTCAGTTTTTCGGTTCACAATACTGACTATTAGTTTTGCAAAACTACTTACCACTGAAAAATAATTTACCATAATGAAGGTAGTATCGTCAAAGCGATAAATGTATCATTATTAATTGTTATTTTCACGATAACATAACTAAAAATCAGTAACAAAATTAATCTTTGATGTTAATAATATTTTAATTAATAATCTTACAATTAAGTTGTAGTTCATATATCAAAATTATATTTTTTATGAAAAATATAAATTATTAATTATTGATGAAATTACAAAAATATTCTTAAACTACCGTCAAGTATTGTGGTGTTAAAAGCTCCTGTAATTTTCTTGAGTTTACGTTACGTATTCCAAGTTAGAGGGAGTGGATAAACATCGGTCCCATATTTTAGCCAAGTGGGCACAAGTATGTTGTGAAAATTATCATTTTTGACCCAAGTGGGGCACAAGTTAAAACATACTATTTCCAAGTAATTGTGGATGCACGCTTCACATGCACTTTGGGCCAGAAAAAAATGCTCTCAGGCCTGTTCGTTTGCAGGTATATAATTTTTAGAGAGTCAAATCAAAGAGAATTTTATTATTTTGGAGTATTAAATAAAGTCTAATCTCGAAACTAATTGCAGACCCCTCTATCTAATTCACGAGACGAATCCAACGAGGGTAATTATGGTGTTATTAGAAGATGTTTATTGTAGCATCATCGTAGCAAAACATAGATTAATTAGGATTATTAGATTCGTCTCGCAAATTAGAGGGGGTCGCGACATAGGTTTTGTTATTAAATTAATAAAAGTACTACTAAATAGTAAGATTCTCTTTAATGTAACAATATATAAATTTTAGAGGGCAGAAACGAACGGGGCCTACATCTCGGCAATGCCGATTCCTATCACCCAATCTGTAGTTGAACCAGGCCCCGTTCGTTTCCGCCTCTAAAATTTAGATCATTGTCACATCAAAGAGAATCTTACTATTTAGTAGTACTTTTATTAATTTAATAACAAAACCTATGTCGCGATCCCCCTCTAATTTGCGAGACGAATCTAATGATCCTAATTAATCTATGTTTTGCTACTGATGATGCTACAGATAAACATCTTCTAATAACACCATAATTACCCTCGTTGGATTCGTCTCGTGAATTAGATAGGGGGTCTGCAATTAGTTTCGAGATTAGACTTTATTTAATACTCCAAAATGATAAAATTCTCTTTGATTTGACTTCTCTAAAATTAGATAGGAAACGAACACCCCCTAAGCCGCATCTGACACCGGAGGCCCAGCTCTCACATGGAGCACCTCTGTTCAGTCACAAGTCACGATACAAAGCACAGTACCCTCTGTTCCAAAGTCGTAGATATACGTACGTATATTGCCGTTTACGGGTTATCTACCGTGCCAAAGTGATCACCAATGAAGAATTCTCGGGAAAATATCACTGTATCTATTTATCTACCAAGTTGTGTTAACTGAAGATCATGTACCATTTATATGTTCAATTCGAATATCCATGCTGTATGTAAAAACAAAAAAAAAAAGAAATATCAGTACTCTTTTCAAAAAATTATTTAGGAAGCTGTAGGATGATGAAAACATACAGGAAAGAAATGTTATTGGGATGGATCCTACATACGACAACATTGGAAATAAGTTTTGTGCATTGTTTAAAGATGCTCTTGTGAAGCAGGTGGGCATCTCGGATTCTAGGTGAGCATATCGCTCGGTAGCAACGACGCCTTGGTCAAAAGTTATGTTGATTTAATTCGAAAAAGAAAGGTACACTGATTCATTTCATTTCACCTTTACTTTGCTTCTAGTCGTATTTTGCCTAATTTTGAATTTGTACAAAACATTACTTCGATTCTATGCACTGCTGATGTAGCAAAACATGATTTATTCCATGAATTTGAGTGAGCATAATTCAAAATAATATTTGCTCGAAATCAAATGATATGTCAGTATTTTGTAATAAACTTTTTATAAAAACTTTAAGTAGATGAAGCATTACTCCTACGATAACTGCATGCGTTGGAATCGAACCGAAGCCAGACTAATTAATTAAAGAGACGTGATATTCCAGTGTCCAGAGCCCCAAACCGAAAGTCTGGTTTTCCCATTTTCATTCATGCATGGCGTGCGCGTAAGCGTAAAAATGCCTCCCGAGTCCAACGAGATCAGTCTATGCCACCCCGGACTTCTTCCCCTTTTGGGCAACCCTATAGATAAAATAATGGGTTCGTACATCACTGACTTGACTTCATTTTCATATGTTGATGCGCCATTTTGGCCCTGTTTGTTTCTCGCTCTCTAAAATTTAAGATTGTCACATCAAAGAGAATCTTACTATTTATGAATATTTCGATCAATTTAATGACAAAACCCTATTGACTGATTGGTGCTAATTTTCGAGATGAATCTAATGAGTTTAATTAATTTAGATTTTGTTAAAGTGATGCTACAAGTAACCGTCTTCTAATCACGACTTAATTAACCTTATTAGATTCGTCTCGTAAATTAGTCTAAGGACCTGTAATTTATTTTATAATTAAACTTTATTTACTACTTCTAAATAGTAAGATTCTTTTTGATGTGACAGCTCTAAAATTAATTTTAGACCCCAAAAAACGAACACACCCTTTATTTCACCGACTGCTCTTGCAAGTGCAATGCATGTCGTGGCGAAGTTGCCCTCTTCCTCCTCCCACCTCAGGCTCAGAAAGTAGAAACGTACTAACACAAGGATTAATAGGCAGGAACTAACTAAAGCGGTCGGTCCGCTTACTTAAAAAGCAATGTGCGTACGGCGCTTGGTGCATGGCGCTAGTGGTTAACCGTACCTGATGCATTCATGCATGTACCTCTCTACTCTACCGGGGCGGAGTGATTAAAAAATTCCGATGGCAAAGCTCGAGAGCGAGATCTAAGACCGGTTTTGCTACGTACCGGTAGTACTTAATGGATTTAGTGCGATGTGGACGTGCGTGACCACCGGGTTTAATTGTACAATACCGGTGAGGATTTGGATGGTCGCGTGGGGGTTCTTGTGGTTTGGGCGTGATCCCCGTGCGCCGCCGATGGTCTGGGAATTTTTTTTTTAAATAATCCAAAAAAATCTAAAATTTTAAAAAAAGACTGACACAAACTAAATTTTCAGAATCTAGACGTTTTTATCACGCCAGATCATATGGCGTGATTGAAGAAGGAATCACGCCATATGATCCGGCGTGATTGGTCGACTACGTCGGCGTGGACCGCCACGTCGGCTCGCGACGGGGACCGAGTGTTGACCCAATCACGCCGTATCATGTGGCGTGATTGGCACCCTATCACGCCAATCTACTTGGCGTGATTCACCTGTTATACCCGACCAAGCCCTTCCTTCTTCTTCCTCCTCCTCACTTCTCTACACTCTCACTCCATTGGTCTCTCTCCGTGAAAAAAAGGAATTCTTCATCCCCCTCCAATCTTTGATGCTCATTTGGGTTGATTTTTCAGAAGGTTATTCTTGGAAGGTATGGCTATAGATTTGTCCATCGATTTGTAGTGTTTATTGATTATTTTGATGGGAGGGTGATAATTAGGGTTTAGCTTTAGGTTTAAGGTCATGAGAGTAATTTAGTTAACTAACGAGTTGCATTTGCTTGTGTTCTATGTTGGTGAAGCTGGAAATAGGTGGTGGGAGATGTATCCCAACGTAAGCTCGGTGGATGCACCGGTTCCACATTTGCTACCTATTCCTACATGTGAATGTAACACTCTTGCACACGTGAAGCAATCTCGACATCCGTTGACAGCCGCCCGATCTTACTATTGTTGTTCAAATGATGGGGTATGTATACTCATCCGTGATCTATTTTATTAGTGGTTCCTTATTGAAGTGACTTGCAATATAAAACTTGCTATAGGTAGGGCAATGCAGCTTCTTTCGGTGGATTGAGGGTTCGGAGGCGTATGATGAGAGGATATTGTATTTTCCTTGGGACCAAGAGGGCAAGCCTTATTATTTGTTCGAGAAATGGGTTCCACCGCCGCCTAATCCTCCTTTGATGTCTAATCAAGAGAAAATCGATGCTTCATATAGGCGTGTGCATGATCCTCCATTTTGCAAGTGTGGTGTTCGGGCGGAGTTGCATCGGCCTCCTCGGGGTTGGCATACACCCCGTTCTTCCGTTGTCCATTCACAAGCACGGTTGGTAGTTTGCTTTTAACAAAAAATATTACGGTTGTTTATAAAAAAATTACGTGATAAGATAATATTTTGGTATGTATAGGAGAACAAGAGAGGATGCGATTTTCGGGAGTGGATATATGGTCCAAAGGCGTTATATCCATATCCTGAAGAATTGTCGGAGGATGTGCCATATGGGAAGTCATTACCATGTGAGGAGAGGCCAACAATACTTTGTCAATGTGGTGTCCCGACCCGGGCGAGGTGTGGTGCCATCGGAGTTAGGGTACGGATACTATTGTGGCGATACGAGTTGGTGATGTTGACGAATGGGTGAGTAAGTGAATTGAAGAATTTACCGACGTGGTATGAAGTCGGTGCTAATTATTTGAATTCTCTCGTGTGTACTCGAGGCTAACCGGAAGTGCAATTGGGAGACATTTCCTGGAAGAGAAAAATTACTGCAAGAGGCGAGTACATATGGACCGCGAGGACTACGCAAAGGTGTTACAACGAAGAAGGAAGGAAATAAGGGAGAAGTATGTCGAAGAGCCTCCAGATTTTATCATTCGGACAATATGCAACGAGTACAAAATAGATATGGTAAATGGTGGATATTCGGCTTATGAGAAGGCCTTAGACATTTGGAGACAGAATCGACATAGATTTCCTGCAAAGTCCGTATGGTCCCACTTGGATGTACCCCGTGGTTGGAAATTTGAAACAACGAAGGAGTGTGTGGCGTGGTGCAAAGGGAAAATGAGAATGATACTTGAAAAAAGCCATGATGATACAAAGAATTGGGCAAAGAAATTTGATGTAGCTGAGAGTAGTTCCATTGTGAACTTAATTGAGAACTTACCATCCGTTGACAATACGGAGTCGGGCGTGGTACTACCGGCATGGCACGAACGACCTTATCGTCGTTGCGGATACCGTGCAAAGGTATCCACATCGGATGGTAGGAGATACTTCCATTGTCCAACTTTGTCTCGTAACAAGAATTGTTCTTTCTCCGAGTGGTTGGATGGCACCAGCTCCACTTGTCATGGTACATCGGAGGTGGAAACAAGGGAAGAGTACATGAAGCGTAAGGAAGAAGGAAAGAGGACGGACAATCCGATAATTAAAACCCGGTTAGGCCTGGCACGTGCGAGAAGTTCTAGGAGTACAAGGTCTAGTTGATTAATTGAAATGTAATTTCTTCGTGACCTATGTAGTGTGTCTCAAATTGTGACTTGAATTATGACTTGTTTTAATTATTAGTTATGAATTATGACTTTTTTTAATTATTAGTTATGTATTATGACTTTTTTTTTCGATGACGGTAGATACATATGAATTTAATTTTATGAGACATGAATTATTGTCATGAGTTAGACTTGGTACTTGGTTGTTACACTTCAATCACGCCATTCCATCCGGCGTGATTATAGTGTAAATCACGCCATTCCATATGGCGTGATTCAACACTTAGGCGTTTGGGCGCCCGGCGCCGCCGGAAGTCCCTGGTTTCGAGGAGTTGTGGCGTGATTGCCACTCCAATCACGCCGGATGGAATGGCGTGATTGCAGTGGCAATCACGCCACAACTCCTCGAAACCAGGGACTTCCCAGGCGGCGCCGGGCGTCCAAACGCTAAGTGTTGAATCACGCCATATGGAATGGCGTGATTCATGCCTCTATCACGCCATTCCATATGGCGTGATTGCTGTGTGTATGGCCAGGAAAATATTTTCCTGGCTAGCCACGAATTCATATGATCAACATAGTTCACACATGCTTCACACAATATAGTTTCGACATAAATTCATATAGTTCTCACAAGATAGTTTCGACATAAATTCACACAATCAACATAGTTCGGACATCGACATCGACATAGTTCACACAAACATCCACATAGTTGACACATAGTTCATCGACAAGCATTCACGTAGTTCACACATCAATTGCCCGGGGTGTAGCGATCGGGGCGCTTCTTCTTCCTGCCGGGCTGCGAAGGAAGGGTGGTGCCCGGTGTTGCATTTTTGCGGCGACGTGGTGGTGTAGCTTGAGAGGGCTCCTCTGCCGGTGCATCGGGCAACCGAGAGGACCCGATGATGTCCTATGCGGATGAACACGTGTTGTTAGGTATCATTAGACATTGAAAAATGAAAAGAGGCATGGAATGACGAGTTACCGTGCAGCATCGTCATCGCTAGACGAGTCGTGCTCTTCCGACGTATCATCCGCCGGACCCTTCCCCGTAGCAAGAACACCTCCTCGAGAGGCCGACGAAGCACCTCCTCGAGAGCCCGACGAAGCACCTCCTCGAGAAGGTGTGGGTGCTGCCGGTGCGTACACGTCTTGACGTGCACTCACGCAGATTCATCTTACGTGCAAGGCGTCGGCGGGTTTTACGCATTTTCTACAATGGAACAGAACAAGTTAACAAATTGGTATAGAACTGTATCATCAAACAAAGATCAAAGAGGCATACCTGCGCGAAAGCACGTAGGGCTCCAACCTCTTCCTGTGAGCCCTGCCGGTGCCCTAAAGCATCTCCGGCATCATTCGCCATTCTCGGTAGTCTGTGTTGCCTGTTTTAAAAGTGCGGTTAGACACATCCAAGAAACTTACAATATTATGAGGAAGGTTGGCGATACTAACCGCATAGGTCTCCAATGGCGCTCTCTCCGGCTGCGTGCCCGTGCGAGTGATCTCGTCATAGACATCAACATTTTCTTCTTCACTCCCGGAGTCCGGCTGGTCAGCAAGGTACTGTTCTTCCGAGCCGGCCTCGGCCTCAATCGGCTGTTTTGGTGCAGCCGAGTACAAGTAGTCTCTGTAAGGTCCAGCGCGGTGGGCTGCGCCGCTGAAGGGGTAGATGGACCGCTGCCGACGTGCATTCCAAATGATCGGGTACGGAGCGTGCTTCGTGCCCGATCAACAGCGCCTTTGTCCGATCTCCTGTCCACCCTACAAGCAATTTAAATTGTCGGTTATAGTTAGTACTTGAACATAAAAAAGATTAAATTGTGCGGCTATTAAAAGAAAACTTACTTGTGCAGATTTTGATTTGTGTTCGTATGGGGGACATTAACTTCCCGTAGACGTCCAAATTGTCGCATGACCCGTTGAGGCAAGTGCCACTCCACCGCGTAGAAGAATATGAGAGGCAATTCTGCTCTCCACGAGGTTCATGTCACGGGTGCACATCGGACTTAGCCCCACCTCTAGCACCTCCTGTCGCTCATACGGTGTCCAAGTAACCTAAGACATTGATGATCATATTGAGTGAATCCATTTTTCCATGCAAATGAGTATTGAACTATGAAAGTAATTTACCCGATTAGGGGTGATCACATCAAGGGTGTTGGTGTAATCCCTATACCTCTCGTCAAGGTTGCCGACCACGTTGACACGGTTGTGGTAGAGGTACGCAACCGTGGGTCGAGAGCCCTCATCCTCGTGTGGCCACGGCTGCAACAATACATGTTAGAACACATGTAACAACATATATCAAAAAAATTGAAAATACAAGGTATATAATGTACCTCGGCCCAACCACGCTCCGGTCTAGCAAGGGGAAACCTCTCCCACATCCACACCTGCAGCAGGTAGGCACATCCACCTAGGTTGGCACTAGCTCCAACCCTGCGACAAGCTCTGACGGAGCCGACGATACAAGTACGCCAACACCGCCGATCCCCAACCGAATCCACCGATCTCGTCCCATGGCTTCATAAGATAGGGCAAGACGATCCATGAGATAGTGTTGCCACCGGCATCCGGAAACGGTACCCACCCACCAAGTGCCACAGCCGGGCCTTGCAAGCGACCTCCACAACCTCCTCGGGGTACTCTGTGTCATTGTCGATGGTAAAGTTGTCCATCAACCAAGCTGAGCTCACACCGGTAGTCTTGGTGTCACGGGTGTCGGGGCTGGCTCCGGTGGCCTCGGTCCAAGCCACTCCTCAACGGTGTCACGCCACCCACGAGGCTGCGTCCGATCACACAAAGGCGGTCCATCTATGGGCGGTGCCGGAATCATGGACACATCCTGCAGAGTCGGCGTCACTTCACCACAAGGTAGGTGAAATGTGTGTGTCTCCGGTCTCCACCTATCAACAAGTGCCGTCGGAGCTGGATCGTCGAAGGACGGCAAGTTGAAGCCGACCAAGCGTGCCAAGGGCAAGAAACCGGCACGCGCAAGAAACGGCGCAAAACGCTCGTCCCACTTGCATAGGAGAGTGCGTGCGAATCCTCGGAGGAGTAAGAACCTGCAAAAACACATTAACATCAAATCCATCACATATAGGACAATATTTCAAAATATTGCAAGTATAAAGAATCATTGCTCACCCGCCCATCGTCAACCATCAAGTGGGCCCGGTGCTTGTTGTCGTAGTTCGTATCAAGGAGCGGGAAGCGCGCGTGGGGGCCATCTCCCTAGAATAAGAATCACATTTATTAGAACAAAGATTAATATCATTATAATGTATAAAAACATAATAATAAAATAGCATTTAATAAACATAATAATTACATCATGTCACAACATTATTTCTATTACCTGGCTACTACTAGATGCTTGTCCCCGTCCCCGTCTACTCTTACGTCTTGATTTTGGTTTGTTCTTTGGCCCTAACATGTGTCGCTCCATTCTATGTCCTTCTTCCCCGCATATAGAACAACGATGTTTTATTGGGTCTTCATTAAAGTCACCCGTTCCATACATATCGGTGCCATATCCCTTGTTCATATCATCTAGCTCGTTTCTCAAACGTTTGGTCTTGCGTCTCCCCCTTTTGTCTTTCAAAAGACCAACATCGGGAATATAATGTTCTCCGGTATATTCGAGGCCATTGCGTAGAGTCCAAACATGGTTCAAATGTGGACTCCCAACACTCGTAGTGCAGATTGCTTTGAATAGAACGGGCTCAAGTAACTTGGAGTCACATAACTCAAACCTCGGATACGACATGCGGTCATTACATGCGAACATGGTACATGAAGCAGGTGAGGGTCATGCATGTGCACGAGATATTGTCTCCAACCTCCACCCTATAGACTCGTCCACCGGACCTCTCACCCCCAATTCCCGTGTGACTAAGCGATCTAACTTCATAAACTAACTCTCGTGCATTGCAAAGACGCGCATCTTGACTCTCCGAAATTACTCCATCATCATGTAAGTGTTTTGCCACGGGAGTTCCCCACAAGTCTCCGTCCTCTAACCCTTTCTTCGCTTTCAACCACCGATTAACAAAGTAATAATTGCACTTATGAAATGTGAACATTATGATGGCTGCAATAGGCATCCCTCGAATCCCCTTAAGGACGTAATTGAAAACCTCCGAAATGTTTGTAGTCATTGTACCCCACCTCCATCCTCCCTCGTCAAAAGCCAATGCCCACTTACTCACCTCCTCCATGTGCTCTTCCAACCACTCCTTAGCTCCCGCATTCATAATCTTCTTTAAATCATCGATTCGAGTAAAGAATATTTTTTCTTCCATAGCTTTGCATGCATGTTTAAGACCATTAATGACCTCCTTGCTTTTTGTCTCCTCCAAACATTCGCGGCAAAGTGGCGCATGCACCACCGATGCACAAGAGGAGGATATCCATCAAGTTCCTCTCTACCGGCATTTATAAGACCACTGGTGCCGATCCGATATCATACATATTTGCCTCCCTGGACCAATCACCTGTCGGCGAACATGCGTGATAAACCATGACCAACTCGAGTTGTTCTCCCCCTCCGTGATTGCAAATGCCGGGGGAATCAAGCGATCCTCCGCATCAATGCCTACAGCAACCATTAAAGTTCCCTTGTATTTTCCGAGTCAAAAAAGTTCCATCAACACTTATAACAGGCCTACAATGCTTAAAGGCCTCTACACATTGCGAAAAACACCAAAACACCCGGCTAAGACAAGGGCCCTCGGCCCGGTTTTTCCACAAGTATCAATGAAATACTTAGTGCCGGGATTGTAATGGGAAATAGCATTAAGCAACTTTGGCACTTTGCTATAAGACTCCTTCCGGTCTCCCCACGGTTGGGCCATTGCATATTGCTTTGCCCTCCATGCCTTGCCATATTTCACACGGTAACCGGTGAAACCATGGATAGCCTCAATTAGAGCTGCAAGTCGTGACACGCGAGTCGGCCCATAGCATTGGAGCAACACGGAGACCAAGATATCTTGCGGTGCATTGTGAATGCACATGTGATACATCTACCATTCCACATGTGTGAGGTTGCCTAACATTTGTCACCTTCCAACGTCCCCGCTATTCTTCACTACTCGGCCCATACTCCCCAAGGACATCCGACACGTCGACACTTGATATGATACCTCTCACATCGATTGGAATTAATCACGTAGTAAGGCCTATGGTGCCGGACCGCATAATCCTCAAAGAAGTGTTTTAAATCTGCCATACTATCAAATATCCGACCCTTTCTAATCATAGGTTGCCGACTATTTGCCGGTCTATCTCTCGACGCAAAACCGTTGTCACATTTAGCAAACTCGGTATGACGGAGATCATGGTGATTAGGCACCGTAGGCAATTCAACATTCATATCCCTCAATGCACGCAACTCTTCCTCACTATAATATTTTCTCCAATCTACCTCCACTTCACCGTTAAAACTAACGGGTTCACTACCCACTCTTGCATCATTATCCACCGGCACTTCAACATGGTCACCGGAACCGTCCGCTCCAAAACCACCAAAATCACTACTTGCTCGGCCATCATCGTTCGTTGCGTGCCTCTCGGGTTCCTCATCTTCACCATCCGAATCGGGCAATGAGCGAACCTCTTGTTCCACATTCCTTTCCTCCTCCAACTCACGTTCCTCTTCTTCGAACGTGTCATTAGAAAAATCATTTGTAACCACGGCCAAATCAAACGTAGCCACATCTCCACCACGGCTATTATTTTCCACATTGACTCTTACTTCTTGAGTCAATGTCTCAACAACTTCATCCACTTGCGAATTCACGTTCGGTTCAACGGGTGGGCTACGGCCGTCGGTTTCATCCACATTCCCTACCACATCAACTATCACCTCGAGCACATTTAACACTGGGCATCCTTCAAACATTCCTTGTATAAGTCCCAATCATGCTCACTACCCAAATTCATAACCACCCAATGTGCTCGTCCACCTCCACCGGCATCAAAACGACCACGTAAACTAACGAGACACACATCCATCCTTGATTGACCGAGCACGATCAAACAACTCTATAAAACTTGGTGGCTTCTCAAATGTGCTAACTTCTTGCAACATACCAGCCATCTCACCGTTTCCATCAATAGTCCCACCATGAAACAAACGAACTATCCTATTCATCTACAATAAATATAACACATTAATACTATTTCTACCCAAACCACTAATGAAAATCAATATTCATATCTAACCTAAAACAACTAAATGAAACGAGACATGCAACCAAACCTACACGTCAATAAAACATTACAATCTATCCATCTATCGATGCCGACCATGCCATTCCTCTCTACTCGTCCAAAAACATCTACACCTACAAACCCTAGCTACTCTAAACCTAAGCAAAATGACCATTAAAACAAAATGTACGCGGTGGAGATGGTTGAGATACCTTGCGAGGGGTCCCCCAAGAAATCCGGCGAAATGGGCGGCGGGGAGGGCCGAAACCGGCCGGCGGCGCGCGAGCGGCGGCGGAGTCGCCTCGGTTCGCGGTCGGAGAAGAATAGAATGGAGGAGAGGGAGGAAGAAGAGGCTTCCGCGCGGTTAAGACGCGACCCAATCACGCCAATCTACTTGGCGTGATTGAGGAAGTATCACGCCGGATAGATTGGCGTGATTCGGTCAACCGGGTCCGTCGCGGAAACCGACGTGGCGGTCCACGCCGACGTGTCACCCAATCACGCCGGATCATATGGCGTGATTGCTTCATCAATCACGCCATATGATATGGCGTGATAAAAACGTCTAGATCCTGAAAATTTAGTTTGGGTCAGTCTTTTTTAAAATTTTAGATTTTTTTGGATTATTTTAAAAAAAAATCGATGGTCTGGTCTGGTGGCGACGATGATGGGCGCGTGGGCGATTGGAACGGGAATTGGAGCCCTCGCTGTCGTGCGCGCGCCCACGCTGCGGTCCCGTCCCGTTCGACGTGACCAACTACCAGTCTAGCTACCACCTATGGTTCCATGGCCCACTCCTGCACGCACACCAAATACTCTGCTCCTTACCTGACGGATTATTGCCGGGGGCCGAAAGCTTTGACAACCTCCCCTCCCAGCAGCTAATTACGGGATGCTCTCGTAAAACTTTCAAACTGTAATTATCAGTTGCGTATGTCTTTGTTGACAGAACTGCTAAGAAGTACTACTGATTCCCGCTACTGTTAGACGTGAACTGCGGCTGACGGTCGAGATCGACCTTCACCGAGGAGAATTTAACTAGGACCGGTAACAGATGTGGTGGGCACCGATGGATGTGCAGGAATCCTGGTCGCGTTTTCGGCCGGAGTGGTGTGCGGTGTCGAGTGCCGATTGCGCGCTAATGCGCGCTCGCTTTTGCCGGAATCATTAAAGCGGGCAACTCGTGTGCCTGTCAGATCGGGGCTGCGACCCGGAGTCCGGAGCGAGCGCTGCGCACAGATTTGCTGCGGCCGAACACAACAGAGCTTCTTGGATCTCTATGGACCTTGAACAGCAACATTCTCTGCTTATTAATCCGGTACATGTTCTGCTTGCTAATCTCTCTTCAGCCGGTAGTACACAACCTGGCGAAGCCGTAGAAGATCCGGGCTTCGCATGATGGCCCCCACCCGGACTAATCTAACCCCGGTACGGCCCGCGATGTACTTGTGTTGCCAGCCAATGACAAGCGCGAATGCAGAGACCAAGGCAGCCAATCGTTTATTAGCGACAGATCACGCCATGATTAACAACCCACGCGGGGCCTAAGCAGCAGCGCCGAATCAGCAGCGGCCACGTACCAGTATTTGTAGTAGTATTCAACGTCAGGCAGTCAAAACCACAGCGTGCGGTCTCCCTGCGGCTAACCCGTCCTCAACCGGCATAAACAAATCGTCTTCCAATCCAAGCCGGATGCTACGCTACTAGTACTACTCGAAATTCGCAGCCTCCATCCTGTAGCCTTGCCTCCTTCCGTAGCTGGCAATCCTGTGATTGATTTTGAACGAGGCCCAATGGGGACACTTGACCACGTACTGTATGTAGCCCACTCCTTGATAGGAGAAAATAGAGCTACTACTGCTCGATATATAGTTTTTTTCCATTTGATTAATCTACTAAGTACGACTAACACTAGAGCCTACAATGTCTGTTTGTCACTACAGCTTCATAAACAATCTTGGTTTCCCATTTTATTTTTTATGTTTATTTACACATATTGTATGATCTGTTGAGAGTACTTGGGAGAAAAACTACTCTATTACTAATAGTGTATTCTAATCGTACCTTCAATTATTAGTCTGCGATTTTGACGTTTTTCTATTGACCTGTCATTGGCTGATTAGGTTCGCGCATGCCTGTGTGTGATGTGCACGTACGATACTGTGTAAGGAGCAGTGGCAGTGTCCTCCGGTTCCAAATGCCATATACAGCTCTGGAACCTTTTTCCCGGCCTCTTTTTGGCATAGGTCCAACTGCAAGGAGCTTGCTCTTTGGGGTAACGAAGGGATGCCAAGGAAATAAACAATGCCCATCCTTTGTGTGATGCCTCCGTCACATGACCTCACAAGGAGCCAACCGGACATTTTGGATCCTCCATTGCCAATTTGCCGTGGAGAAAGTACACCGATCGAGTGCTGACAAGACCGAGCCAGGGGAGGGAAGAAAGATTCCCATGCATCATGCAATGCATAATTTTTTTTGTCAAAAAGGGAACATATATATAAACTACTTATACGACTGGAAAAGGGCCACCCGATTATTTTCTATGGTTTTCTGCTTGACAAAGGCGGGTGTAGTTTTCTCCTTTTCCGCGCGGAGAAGGAACAGACTTGCAGGAATCTTGTGCGGTGGTTGGTTGATCGGTATCGGCGACAGTTGATGCGGTTGAACGTTGCGAGCGAGTGTGTGGGTGGGACTTTCAAAGCGTGGCGTGGGAGTTCCGACGACCTCCGCCGTGTGGCCGTGGAAAAGAGGAGGAGGTCATGGCGCAAGCAAAGCATCCGATGCCGGTGATGGCGCGGAAATGTGTTGTGGCATGTGCCGATGTGACGGAAACAGATGCCTCCACTGAAGGTGGTGGTCAGATGTGGTTCCGCGAGCTCACCCGAAGGTTTACTGATGGAAAAATATCGGCGCATCGTTTTGGACCGGGGCGGCGCCGAGGCGTGCTCAACCGAAAAGCTATATACGTAACTGAAGAATGGCAAGTGAGAGAGAGACCGATGGATGGGTGTGTGGTTCGAAGACTGCGACAGCAAAACAAACATCCCTCCAGGTGTTTTGAGGCTAGAAACAGATGGTTCAACATCTGGCTTTGCTTGCAAAAGCTAACAGACCGTTTAGCCCACTGACGGATAATACTGCGGCAAAGCCCTCGCCGGCCAGGCTGTTTAACTTTCAGATGGGGAAGCATCACTTCGTGGGCTTCGAAAGCCCGTCTGTCTGCGAGGCCTTAACAAGCTGCTACTCTGTTTGGAGGCCCGAACACGGATTCGTGCAGCCTGCTGCAGAAAAATTTGCGGCCCAGGTAGCCCGTCATCTCACCCTAAAAAAAAGGGGTAGCCCATCTTCCCCGGTCCACAACGCACATCCACAGGACTCCACATTTGTCGAAGCTGAAACGAAATCCCCCGATTTCGGCGAGTCGCGCGGCGGCACACGGCCACTTGGATTTCACTCCAACGAGAATGATAACGACTTTTGCTCCTCCCCGTCCCTTTGGCTCCATAGGAGCGGACGAACGGCCGGCCGGCGGCGAGGGTACGCGATAGGGTAGCACTGCCCGGCCGCCGATCGGCTGCCATCACTCTGACACTCGGATCGTTCCAGTCACGATGCTGGGCTACGGGTGCATGTCGCCTGCACTCATTGGCAGCGAGGAGTTTCTGCGCTCTGACAACGCCACGTGAGCCTCATGGCTTCGGTTCCTCCTGACATCGACTCCACTCTTGTGTCCGGTGATATATAGACGCCACGTGAGCATCATGGCTTCGGTTCACCGACGCCAGCTCGTCCAACTCAAGTGCAGCCTTATTTTCATACGGTGATGGAATCGATCCGTCGTAATCCGGGGTTCCATCATGTCGATCAGGGAAGAATTGGGACGGTAGAGTAGAGGAGCTTCACCGACCCTGCGCCATGAAAGGAAACGACTGTTTGCTTTTGCAAGCTCCTACCACTCCCCTCCACGGCTCGTTCGCTTCGCGGCGTGTTCAGTGCAGACGAAGCATGCGGCAGACCCTTTCGTGGATCAAAGACGCCTTTTGAAACGGAAAGGCGAGTTGTGGAATGCATGGGCGGCGCCGAACGCGCACGCCCATCTCGGCATCTCGTGGCCAGGAACCGAGCGTGTCCCCAGACGCTCTCGATGCCTCGCTCGGCACGCCCCCTTCCTCCTTGCACAACGCAGCAGCATCCAACACCGCATCGCCCCACGAATCATTCCCCATGATCACACACTCCGCAACGGATCCGCTCCGCTGTAGAGGGCGAAGCGCCAGGAACCAGAGCAGAGACCGCGCCCCCGAGATCCAAGCGCGCGGCAATGATTAGGCGGAGGAAAACCCAGCCCCCGGGCGGAGAAAAGCGCGCGTGAAAGCGATCGCGATCGTGGTAAACCGCCATGATGAGAGATAATATTGGGCGCGTCGAGATGCGCGCCCGAGATGCCCTCCCATCATTCTGCTTGCTGCCGGATCGATGGCGCAGATGACCTGGCTCTGTCGTCGTCTTCGCCATCCACCGTGCGCTGCTGCGGCCACTGTACCTGTACGCTGCGTGACTGAACCTAGCGTACAGGCTACATGAGGCTAGTACCAGACTACGACGAGTATAATATACTCCGCGTGCGTACAGTGCACGAACGGCTTTGCATGCAGCAATCGTTGTTTCACTTGTTTGTTTGCTTTCTACGAGCAGTTGCCCCGCATTGCTGGGCTGGGAGCCTTTGAATTGAATTGAATTGAACGCGAGATGAATCCCATGCGAATGGAAAACAAAATTTGCCTTTGTCTGTGCCTTTCCCGGCCCCCACTCTTGCTGGGCCATCCGTCACTGCTGGCCTGCTTACCGAGCTACGAGTAGCACAGCTCCAAGGCCTGTGCCTAATGCGGAACTCAGGCTTGGTCCCGTGTCCCCTGTTTATTAATCGTAGTTTTTTCAGAGCTTAATCTAAATCCCTGCATGGATTGCCCTGGAATTATAATACTACCATTCGGCACTGACGCGCTCAACCGTTCATCATGTTTATCCTCCAAACCAACTCATGCGGCAATCATGTGCCAGTTCACGAGCTTGGATGTCCAAGTTACCGCTACTGTAGAACTAGCACTAAAAACTCGGAATCCGGAGGGCTGACGCGTAAAACTAGCACTGTTCGCAGGCTCCAGCGATTTCCTTTTGCAGGCCCATGATACGGCAGGGACGGAACCACGAGTCGGCCCTGTTCGTTTCCTGTAGTCTAAAATTTAAGCATTGTCAGCGTCGAAGAGAATCTTACTTATTTAGTAATACTTTTATTAATTTAATAATAAAATCTATGTCACGACCACCCCTCTAATTTGCGAGACGAATCTAATGATCCTAATTAATCTATGTTTTGCTACTAATGATGCTTATAGTAAACATCTTCTAATAACACCATAATTACCCTCGTTGGATTCGTCTCGTGAATTAGATAGGGAGTCTACAATTAGTTTCGAGATTGAAACTTTATTTAAGTACTCCAAAATAATAAAATTCTCTTTAATTTAACCCTCTAAAAATTATATACTGGTGCTCTCAGCCGGGCCGGTGCAAGGAGACGTCTCTTTACTCCGCCTGCTCCCGCCGCAGCAGCTGCTGGTCCTGGCCCTGCGCGGCCTGCCTGTCTCGCTCCTTCTTCCCGGGTGCGCAGACAGAGGCCAAGCGAAGCGAGCGATCTGTACACGCCCTGCCACTGCTCGATCGGCGACGCACGCTCTGTCCTCGGGATCCGCGTTGCATGGAAACAGCAAACGGACACAGCGCCCGCCGTTGTTGTTGCCGCTCTCCTCGCAGCACGAGCTTCCCTACCCTGCTTGCGGCCGAGCAGACCGTATGAACAACAGAAACCTCGTCGCCGTAGATTTCACCCTCCTTTTTTACCCTCACCGGCGCTCTTTGCCGCGATCAGATTAAAGACCGATCGAATTCGGCCGTCCACATGTCGAGGCAGGTAATCATGAACCGCCGCTTTTCTTTCGCTCATTCCTATACAGCGCTCGTCCCATGTGCCACTTCCCTTTCTCCCCGTCCTTTGATGCCACGGTGAAGTGAAAGAGCTCCTCGATCCCTCCTGGTTCCCGAGCTCCTGGCAGAGGGAACGGCGGGGTAGAAAAAGGCGGAGTCCGGAGCCGCCGCTCCAGTTTGCCTGTGCGCATCTGCGGGATGTGATCGATCCCGATGCGTGGGTTCCGATCGATCGATCGATCGATCGATCAAAGCGGCCTGCTGTTCACGCTCGCGCAGAGCCCCGCTTTCTCGCTTTGTGCTTGCTCAAAAGAGAGCGAGCCCTAGCCGGCTAGCCCCCTAGCTACCTCGCGTAGCCTTCTCCAAAACGGCGCGATTTTTAGGCCCTGTTCGTTTCCCTCTAAAATTTAGATCTTGTCGCATCGAAGAGAATCTTACTTATTTAGTAGATCTTTTATTAATTTAATAACAAAACCTATGTCGTGACCCCTCTAATTTGCGAGACGAATCTAATGATCCTAATTAATCTATGTTTCTGCTACAGTGATGCTACAGATAAACATCTTCTAATAACACTATAATTACCATCGTTGGATTCGATCTCGTGAATTAGATAGGGAGTCTGCAATTAGTTTCGAAATTGAGACTTTATTTAAGATCTTCCAAAATAATAAAAATCTCTTTGATTTGACCACTCATGACATGCCCCCGTCTGTTCCTGTGCTGGTACTACCCGTCGTCTGAACCTGACACGCCGAGCATCATGCGGTACGATTCGTTTACGCCCGTTGTTACAGGGGATAAACAATGCTTCTAACCATGGTGAGATTTCAACCATCTCGCCGTGTTGTAGTATAAACATACTACGCCCCACTTTGCAATGTCAATGCTCGGCAACGTGGCCCCGCGCGGCGAATAAAATCTTCACCGTGTGCGCAGGAGATCGCAACAGGACGGCAATTAACAAATACGAGACCGCGAGGTAACCCGGATCGGTGCATATAAACTGTTCCCTCCATTCTTTCCTGGAAGCTTGCAACAGTGTCCATTTTATACTCGGGCCTTGCACGCGCGCTTACCTTGGCCTCAAAGTCCCCTAAAGAAAAAGAAGAATAGGGGAAAAAATAAAACGTACTACTAGTACTACACTTGTTTCGATCCGTTGAGTCCGGCGCGTAGTCGACCGATCGATCACACATGTGAGGACACTGTTGCGGATCAAACGGCAGGCTTAGGTGTAGTGAAGAAAGAAGAGGGAGCCGCCATGATTTTTAATCGTTCACGAGCGCGAGAGACGAAGGCGACAGCTCGCTGCTGTACTCATGTGCTCGCCTCTCCCCGAACCGTTCATCAAAACTGCTAATAAAGCTCGTGGGACGGTAGGAGTAGGAGGGAGGGCCCTTGATGCCTTCCTTTGTCTCCAATTTGGGCTCGGTTTATGCCTGCCTAAGTAGGACAAATCTGGAGTAGATAGACAGTGACGGACGCCCTATGGGCCTTGCGCGTGGATGCTACTACTACAAATTTGTTTTGTTCTTTTGCTGTTGTGCTTGTTAGGCTAGGGTAAAATGCCGTTGCCGCCCTTCCCTTCTGGACCATATGCCCGAGCACGGAGGAGATGTGGGTAGGGTAAAAGAGGAAGCTTGTCCTCCTTGCATGCCGATGGGTTTGACTATGTCCAGGCATAATTTACCCCTACTACTGTGTCTGTTAGAAATGGCTTCACCAGGTAAGTCTGTTCAAGTACACTTGTGGCTACTGTATTTGATTCTACTGACGAGATTCCCCGGAAGCGAGTTATTCTGTTGATGAAATCCATCGTGCAGGAAGCTGATTGGATGACACGGCTGGGTCTGTTCTAAAAAAATGGAATTGCTGATAGAACCGGCATGAGTATCGGTCGTTTTTCATGCTGCTGTACTAACGTGTATCACGTCAGGGACGTGGTTAAAGCTGGTCCCGTTGTGAGAAGAGAGCAACATGGACATTTCTCCCCTCTTGCTGAAGATCGACGAGTTAAATAACTTCAGAAACTTCACGTGGTTCGGACGACGTACAGGCGCTGCCGGCCACCACCGGCTGTCAGAGCATCCGGCACTTTTGTTCAGTTCCTGGGCATTTCGACGTGAGATTACCTTACCTGCGCGGCGGTGACCGTCTTGACCTGACCTGCTAACGGACCAGGGTTACGCGAAGATCCTCAGCCGGCAGCATGGATGGGCTCCGTGACCCGTTGAACGGCATAGAAAACAATGGAGCTACAAGACGGGTTGGTATCGGCGTGCCAACATTTTAAACACGATTGTTCTTGGCTCCTAGCTGCCGAGCGTGCCAACCCGATCATAATAATGTCTACTCCACTACCCTCCAGTTTAGCCCCGAGCCGGCACCGGGTTCTTGGGCCACATCCATTACTGCAACTAGTGTAGAATAATGCATACGGTTGGAACGCAATGCACCGTTCTTGTGCTGTAGCTACTGTACCGTAGTACCGGCGTACATTGTGTGTCTTGTTTGCATCCACCTACATCTATATATGGGCAATTGTTGACACGCTCACCTCCATATCACATACAGTGACGGCGTTTGGTGGTCGCGCGGCAAAGCTCCAATTAAGAAGGCGGATCGGAAGAGGAATACCTGGTCAGATACAGGCCCAACAGTTCGCGTTTTGACTTTGCCCGAGTTGCTGACGCGTACTCGTAGTAACATAGTACATGATTGGCACGACGCCCTCTACTGTTACCACTGCACCGGACACCAGGTCATCCCTCAACACCTCGCAAGTCCAAGGAGCTCAACTAGTAAAACAAGTGTGCCAATTCGTTGGTCGATAAGTACGTTGAAGCTTGCACGGTGACATTGATGCCACAGGTAATTCGTTTCACGCTCTATGAAACAGCCAGGCACAAGATCATCAGACACGCATGTCAACACGTAGTATGATCACCTTCCAACGATCGAGCACATCCCAAAGGTCAATCTTGTCGAAAGCACAGCGACCGTCACACGGCATAATGCTGCTACTACAGTGTACTAGGTGTGGTTAAGCGTGTGCGTTTGTTCGTCGATCCCCTTTCAACTCTTGGGAACGGGGTAAAAAAAGCAAAGCAAACCAGCCTCGAACCCCAAGAAGGCCACAGGGTAGAAAGCCAACAAAGCAACAACAGAGAGAGAGAGAGAGAGGGGAGATAGGGGTAGGCGACGGGCCCCGTGATTCCCTTCACCTTTCGCTTTCCTCTTCGCCCCCTCTCTCTCTCTGTCCACCGCCTCACGCATCCTCAAAACCGATCCCTCGAATCCGCCCGCCCGCTCTTCGCAGCTGCTGACGGCCGTGCGGAAATGTGATGGCGCGCCGCTACTAGAGGCCAGACAGACAAGTGTCGTCGTGGACGCGATGGCGCTGACGCTGGACCCGCCGGCGCCGCCGCCGCGGCGGTCGGTGTCGACCAGCTGCGACCTGCACCCGGGGAGACCTTCACGGGCTTCTGCGCCGCCTGCCTCCGCGAGCGCCTCTCCGGCCTCGAGGCCTCCGCCGCCGGCGCCGGCGCCGCGCCGGGCCGCAAGTCCACTTCCGCCATCCGCTCGCTCTTCTCCCGCCCCTTCGCCGCCGCCGCCGCCGCCGCCGCCGCGCCGTCGTGCTCTGGCGAGCCGGACCTCCGCCGATGCAAGTCCTTCTCCTGCGGCGGCCGCGGGATCGACGCGCTCAACGCCGGGTACGAGCCGCAGCGGCGGTCGTGCGGCGGGCCGAGGAGCACGCTGTGGGCTCTGTTCCACCAGGACGACCGCGAGCGCGTCCGCGACGGCACGGCGTTCGGCGCGTTCCCGGCCTCGTCCTCCGCCGCCGCCGCCGCGCTCGCCGCCGAGGTCCAAGTCCACCCCCGCCTCCGCCGGTGGTGTGCGTCCCCGAGGAGTTCCTGGAGGAGGAGATCGCGGTGGCCGAGGAGGAGGACGGTTCCGACGAGATCACGCCCGTGGTGGAGGACCCCGTCCCGGTGGTGGACAGCACGACCACCTCCGGGGAGGTGATGGACACCGCCGACGCAGCCGCATCGCGGGATGTCAGGGCGATGAAGGAGCACATAGATCTCGAGGCCTCGCTATCTCACCAGCCGTCCAAGAAGACGCCGCCCAAGGACCTCAAGGAGATCGCGGGGAGCTTCTGGCTGGCCGCCTCGGTGTTCAGCAAGAAGTGGCAGAAGTGGCGGCGGAAGCAGAAGCTCAAGAAGCAGGAGGCCTCCACAAGCAAGGCGGCGGCCGCGGCAATGCCCATGCCGTCCAAGCCATCCACCAAGCCCTCGTTCCTCCGGCGCAGCCGGTTCCGCGGCGACGGCGGCTCGGAGTTCGCCGGCGGGCGCCGGTCCTGCGACACCGACCCGCGGTTCTCCCTCGACGCCGGCCGCATGTCCGTTGACGATGTTGGATTCTCCTGGGACGAGCCCCGCGCGTCGTGGGACGGCTACCTGTCCGGCGGCGGCGGCGGCGCCACTGGATTCGGTGCTCTTGGCGGCCGCGCGCCGGCGCTGCCGGTCTCCCGTCTCCCGCCCATTCTCTCCGCGCTGGAGGACTCCCCCGCAGGCGGCGGGTTCGTGGAGCGCTCCGACGGGCACATCCCCGTGGAGGAGGATTCCCAGCCTGAGCCGTCCGACTCCGACACCAACGTCCCTGGCGGCTCGGCGCAGACGCGGGACTACTACATGGACTCGTCGTCCAGCCGGCGGCGCCGCAGCCTGGACCGGGTCAGCTCCGCGCGGAAATCCGTCGACCTCGCCGACGCGACAAAGCCAGTGCCCGTGCCTGTCCCCGTCACCATGCCTAACGGTAACTGCAAGGTGTCCCCGTTGGTGAACAGCTCCGAGTTCTACCACTTCCAGCACGCGGAGGACCTGCTCGAGCACCACCGCCTCAGCACGAGCTCCCTCGCCGACGACTTCTCCGCGAGCTTCGAGGCCGCCGCGTTCCAGCACCACGCCAAGAAGCCGCGCCACCGCTGGGTCAAAGCGCTGTCGCTCTGGGGCCTCATCCACCGCCGCGCCGCGGGCGCCGGACGGACGCCGCCGGTGACCGCGCGTTCTCGGAGCCGTGGCCGGAGCCCGTGCGCGGCGCCCGCGGGTTCGGCAACGGCCGGACGATGCAGCGGTGCAACAGCAACGCGAGCGCGCGGAGCTCCTTCAGCAGCAACAGCGCCGGGCTGGGCAGCTCGCGGCGGAGCGCGTGCCACGTGGACGCCAAGCGGCGCCGCGGGGACGAGTACTGCTGCGGCGCGGCGGCGCTGGAGCGGAACCGCAGCGCGCGGTACTCGCCGGGCGCCGCCGACAACGGGATGCTGCGGTTCTACCTGACGCCGGTGCGCAGCGCCAGCGGGCGCCGCACGCCCGGGCGGGGGCTGCGCTCGCAGTCGTTCGCCAGGACCATGCTCAGGCTGTACTGACGATGGATCGAGGTTCCGTTCAGGTCAATGCTGATTCGTTCGTTCCCGTAGGTACTAGTAGTGGATTAGTAGTCTTCATTCAGGTTGTGTATGGCTGCCTGATGGTAGTAGTATAACCATAAATCGTTTTACATGGTGGGTGATCTTGTGTAGTGCAGCGATGCGTTTGTTCATTTTGGGTGGCTGGATAAAAGTGAAGTTCAATCTCACAATAACATTTTACTAGTATTTCCTGCTGCTGGTTCTTCCGTTTCGCCATTGCTGGAGTGTTGCAATGGAGCTTGCCATTTGCAAATCTCCGTGTCAGTTTCTTGTCAACGGGGTCCTACCAGCTGCAAGGCCATTGTCCTTGTCCGGCCACCGTGGCGAGCTGCTTTGACAAAGGGACGCAAAAGTCGTCGTCGTCGTGGAGGCATGCGCCCGGCGGCTGCAATGCAACGTTCGGCTCTCGGCCCCGGCCGCGTCAGTGGCCACCGCACCTGATGGACCGGTGGGCAACGTGTTGCGCCGCCTCGGAAACCGTTAAAGGCGACCACCTCATATTCTGTTGGTCCCAAGGCGCACTCGCTGCCTGCCGTTCTTCGGCGCGCTGTTCTCTCCTCTCGGCAAGCGGCCAGCGCGTCCCCGAGCTCGGGCCGAACCGCGCGGCGGCGCCGTGTCGTGGGCTCTCGCTCCCCTCCGCTCCGGTCGGATCGTTAGTTCCGCGTTCGCGCGTGCGCGCGACGAGGAGCGAAACGCGGGGCGCGCACGCGCGGTTGTTGGGTTGCGAACCGAACCGAACCTCCGATCGCGGGCAGCGGGATCTGAGATAGAGAGGAGGCGGCCGGCACGAGGCGTGGGATTCTGATTCGGCGCGCCGGGGGAGGACGTGGACGTGTCCACGCGACCCGGTTTAAAACGGTAAAGTAATCCGGCGCGGCGCCGGATCTGAGCCGAGGCGAAACACGATCTTGTGCCGCCCGCGCATCGACGCGGCAGGCACGCATGTGCACCGGGAAACGGACAAGCGCCCACATGTTCGTGTGACTTCGTCGAACTCCGCTGCTTGATTCCAAAAGATCGCAGAACGTTTCGGAACAGTTCTCCCAGCCCAGCTGCAAATCTGGGTAGTACAACCAAAAGAAAAATGAAATCTAGCGCATGCTACCTTCCAAGATTTTCCTTCGTCTATTTTACTGATCGCGTGAACTTGCCTGCCAGTGAAATTGATTTACCGTCTCGTTCCCCCTAGTAGTAACGCTACCGTTGGACAGTACTAGTACCAGTAGTCGCACGGACGCTATTGATTGGGCAGCAGCCATGAACGATCACGCCGGGAGTGCCTTCACTCACCGTCTCATCAGTCATCACCACCTAAGCCGGAAGGAAGAAGCAATGGCGCCGTGAGCCTTCGTGTCGCCGGCTCGTCTCGTCGGGGAATGAATACGACGGGACTTAATTGGGCACCCGGGGATGTACGTGACGCCGGGTAAACTGGCAGGGCCCCGACGGCCCAGGGCCCAGCGCCTCTGAACCCCGCTGTTAACACGCATTCATGCCGCTTCTGACCTGAGTTGCCCGCACCCCGCACCCCGCAGTGAAGATGATGATGCGGGCTTACGGCATCGTGGGACCGCCGGCCGGGCCCGGATAGCCCCGTCCCCGTACCGTATCGTCGCTCGCCCCGCCCGGCAATGGCCCTGGCAATAGCGTAGCATGTCGCCGGTCTCATCTCGTCTCAGTCATCTCCTGTTCCGCGCCCGATCGATGCAACCTCTCCGGCTCGGATCGGAGAGGCGACGTGTCAACGGATGTCTCCTCATAACAGTTAGGCAACTGAACATGAGTTGCCCACTCGTCTGCGTGACCCACAGATTCGTGCCGTGCCAGGAGACGCCGCGCACAGTGTCCGACGTGCTCGCCAGGGCCCTACGGCACACTGTGCACGCTCCCAAACTCTGCCGTCTTTCACAGCTCACGTTCGTGAAAGAGATGCACGGCGGCGCGCGCTTTCACTTTGTTCGGCCCCGTGCGTCGCGTAGCAGTAGTGGCCGTGTGCTACCGGCACAGTACGCGTTTCACGCTCCGCAGAGTACAGCGACTGCTGCGTGACAGCCAGATGATTAGTACCGCTTCAACGCTGGATGGGAGACAGCGTGCAGGCTCGCCTGAAACTCTGTACTGAAGGGTATACGCCGTGCAACATCTGTACCCAACGGTGAATTACTCCACCGTGAATCAGCTCGTCATTTGAATTGAGGTACTACTGACGTGGTCATTGTGGACCTGCCTGCCGTGTGTTAAATTCGGACTTCATTGTAACATGATGTATTTGCATCGAAGCACCAATACGAAATGAAGAATCCGAATCCGGGGAACTATTCGCAGGACCAACTTTGCCCTGGTTAGAGTTGACCCCGGCAGGCCGGCGGCTCGATCCACGGGGAGCACACGGTCGTTCTCTCAGTCGTTTCACCGCCTTTGCTCCAACAATTTCTCTCTTTCGTGCCAGATGATTCATGCATGCGAGCTTGACGTGACGATTGACCATGCCGGTGGAATGAGCTGTGCAAGTTCTGCTCCATGTTTTGTGGCGCACCTTTTTCTGCTCCTTCTGAGCTCTTACAGCGAACACGTTTGGACGTTCCTCAGTTTTTCCTTTGAAGCCACGCAATATTGAACTCAACGTGGTCTTCTCGAATCATTTCCGAGCACGGGCGTACGTGGCTTGTCATTCATTTCCAATGATTTTTGTACTGTGTGTAGTGCATACCACGAAGTTGTTGGGCCCTCACTGTCCGGGCCCAGTAGAGCAGAGCAGCCCAGGCCATACTGATACAAGCGACGCAGAGGATCAGATCAAGGCCCTTGATTCATATAGTTGGGCTTTCAGTAGGAGCCGTGATGGGCCTTTTCCAGCCGAAATAGACAAGGCTAGGGAAGTCATGGCCATTTGTCCTGAAAAGATGTCTCTAAAAAAATATCCTAAAAAGAAAGAAAAAAGAGTCTTCATGAATTTCGCTCGATAAAAAAGTCAGGGAAGACATCTGTTCTGCCTCAAAATTTAGATTGTAACTTTTCTATGCACAAACGTCTTTTAATTGCTCGGTTCAGCACACGGGTTTGTGGAGCCAAATATAAGTAATGCCAGCTAGTGCCCATAATTGGAAGCTCATGTAATGAAGTTCATGTCCTAAATGTGGGCCATAGTTCCTTAACCTATCGGACCAGTTAAGCCCGGTTGAATCTGCTAACAACAATGCTCTTTATCAGTGGCGAAGCCAGGATCAAAATCTACCTATGGCGAACGTAGTACTATTAATTTATTTAAAATTTAATAAAATCTCATAATTATATGACAATTTAAAATATTGATAAATAACGATTGGTTAAACATACTATTTAACTCTTCAGCGTGCCGCGGTGGTCGGGGAAGATAGATCCTCCGATATTTCGTGGCTTGAAAGTGTTTCATGACTGTATCAGTATCAAGACTTTTCAATATCTTCTTCTCGGTGTAGCATATCATTAAAAAATTGAGCCATTAATATGTATCTTGTTGCATAAATTTGATTAATCGATCCCCACATGTCATAAACGCATAATCTAATTTTCTTACCTTTTAATTTTTTCTAATCCTATCACCATTTTAATTTGGGCGGTGATCACGAACTTTAGAAAAAGGTCGTGGCGGAGAGGCCTGAAGTTGCTCCAGGTCCATGTCCCCGCCATCCATCACCGTTTGCGGTAGCAACACACCTTCGTGGCATCAATGTTGAGGAAGGTAGGGAGTTACAGGGAGGCGTAGCGATGGAGGCAAGGCAAGATCACGATCGTGTTTATTAGTTGCGGCAACCCTAATGAGTAGTGGTCATCGTTAATTGCAAGTCTAATCGACAATAGGCCCATATAACAGTAGGCCCATCAGTCCATAACGCTTCAGTCGACCGAAACTATACCTTCTTCCTCAAGACGTCTGAAAGACTGAAACTTACGGCAGTCAACGGAAAAAAAATAACTGAGCACGCAGGCCGGATATCGCCAGGCCGGGGGTGGGAGTCTCGCGGCGTAAGGTATGGCGAGCGCGCTCGCCATAGTGGTAGCTTCGCCACTGGTCTTTATAATTCATCTTTTCTTCTTTTCAATCGACTGAAAAAATCACAATGATTTATACTAGAACTAGCAGTGTGCCCGTGCGTTGCTACGGGCGTGAACTCATGAATGTATACAAATTGTCGTCTACGTACCATCTCTCATGTTAATACAATTATAACAAGTAGATTACTTGCTAATGATACTTAAGTAGATTACTTGCTAATGATACTTAAATTTGTGACGACATTCCCAGGATGGCGACGATGTCTACGTAAATTAAAGATGTAAAATAAAATATTTTATTGAATGCATTTATAAGCAGGAGCTACATGGCTTAGTGATAACGCTCGCATGCACTTGTAATTGACAATTCGATTATAGGAAAACAGTGCTTACTCACTAAAATATGTTGAGCAAATGTAACAGCTAAATTATAGGCCCTTGCCAATAAGACAACCTAACTTCATCTTGAATTTCTGAACAAACCTATGCATAAAAAATATAGTAACTCACTTTTTACCATACAGTTGGAATAAGTTCAGATATCTCGTGACAATGCGCAGGGTCAGAATTATACATGTTGCCAAATACTGCAACTTGTCCTTTGTTTCAACACTTTTCTTAACTTTCATTTACGATTCCCTAGCTAAGTTTATACATTTCATATGAAGAAACACCATTCAAAATATACATAACCATTGAATTATCATTATCCAATCACTCGATCAAACAACTAACCAAAGACGACCTAGGCCTTCGCACCAAACGCTTCATGTCAAACCAGAGGTAATCACTTGAAAAGTGTTCCTTGGCCTTTGATTCACTTTCATCCATGCCTAGTGATACTTAACTCCATGACTTGTAAAATAGGTAGAGAGGGTGAGCAACATGTTCACAATTTATTGATATAGTATATCTTTACTACTTGAAACATTGATAATCCATGTGTTCACCAACTGAATGATGTTGTAAAGATCCAATGACAACTCATCTACTTGCATTGGAACTTAAAGAAAAAACATTGCCACACGAGACTATTTAAGACACATAATTTCCATAGGGGGCCCACATTAACTAAAAAATAGAGAAATTGTTCAAGAATCGTAGAAGTCCTAAGCTCAATTATAACTTTAAGGAATGGATAGTTTTAAATAAATACTGAAATAATCTGTCCACAATACCATAATTTATCCAACCCACTTGGAAAAGGAATAATTAGAAGGTGACAAGGTTCACAATACCGAAATAGAACTGGTTTCCATTTTAGTCAAAAAAACTAATCAGCAGTCCGAGAAACCAAATGTGTTTTTTTTTTTGAAAAAACACCAATGGAACTGGATCGGAGTAGGTTTCTGGTTTTTAAAGGTTTTTGCAAAAACCGGTCTGATATTCATCCGTTTTCTGAACCCTGGATGGCCCACCAAGCAATATAGTTTGTAGTCAACACACATAATCTAACCAAAATTTAGAATGAGGAAGGCAACACAGTTTTGTACGGCAAAACAGAGATGCCTTTGATGTCCAGTGAGAGTGATTGTGTTGGCATCAGTAAATGATCAAATAAAAACCCAGATGCAAATAATTGATCAACATCTTCATCCAAGATATCAGCACACATGTTTTTTAAAAACCTCAAAATTTTACCAAAGAAAATAGCAACCATATATCCCGGTTTGCTAGAGGGTATATTTGCATGTCATATTACTTAAAGCATCACTGTCTTCCACTATAAAGCAGCCTATTTGTTACCAGAATCTTGCCTAACATTTACATAATATAAGTGTCACTATGCACTAAGACCGGATTAGTAAAGAAGTGATAAACAACCAGGAGAAGAGATAAAAGCACACAATTAATAGATTTGCAGGAATCATGTTACCAACAATTTTCTGATGAATACTTTAATAGCACACATAGATTGCCACCAGATCTCATTGCTTTTAACAGCTTATTTCTCTGTCTCCTTCCCATATCCTGCAGTACAATCTTCAGAATCACAGGAAGCAAGTTATTCCACAGGTTTATATATTTCAAAAAAAAAGTTATTAGCGACAATTAAAAAGGCATGCACTGATTTCCTGGTGAGAAGTCAATGTAAATATGTAATCCATGAAGTCCATTTTTAATTGGCTTTCAAAAAAAACATGGTATAAGCTGCCAAAAATGACAATATTCATCCACATGAATAACTGCTTGATCCAAAATGCAAACATGTATATTTTTCAATGACATTCACCACCACCTTATATCATCCCAAACAATAAAAACGAAAACAGAATGGATAGGCATTGCTCAGTAGTTCATCCTGCTCTACACGATCAAATGTCAGGATCGATGCTAATCAATCAGCCTAGTAATTAAACTACATGTTAGTTAAGAGAACTGTCACTGGATCATATGCATTGTATTAATGTGTAGCTAAAAACAGCCACAAATGTATATTTCTGCCCAATATCCTAGTTCCAGCCATAAAGTATTTTCCTGAGATGTCTAACCTTGCGCATCTCATTTTGATACTCGCTTAAAAAAACTATATCACCAAAAGAACATATCGCTTTAAATCCTTCACACACCTATCTCCGGATTAATGGGATACACCTTCTCAGTCTAGAAAAAAATCTTACCACACAAAGGACATTCGAACACACAGAGCAAGGTAATACCCTAGGCATACGTTAACATATAATATGAGAGCATACAGGAGGAGGATCAGAATTAACCACTAAGTGATCAGCACATGCCGGCGCTGCTCCATTGGTCCAAGCATTTTGAGAAGCGGTCCGGTCCAGAACAGCTTCCAGGAACCTGCCCAAAAGAAAAAAGTAGAACAAGATCAGTACAACACCATCTGCAGATCTGTCTGTTTTATTTCATAGATAAAATCATGCCACCTCTTGACTACAAAGCACTTGAATGTTTGAATTGTATCAAATGATTCAAATTAAAGAATGCAAGTTTATAGTCAATTTGTTAAGAGTGCAGTGAAGGTCATTTACAAACAAGGATTACAGGAGGCGCGCTGCCATGCTAGATCTTAATGCGGTACCCTTTTCAGGATTTTTGCAATGCTGCTCTGAATCTAGAAAAGTGAAAAGAGAAGAATATTACCAAATTTCCACAAAGGAAATAAACGCATCATAACAGGGCCAAAAAAGAACAATACTATATATCTGCATGTACAAAATGAAAGTTCAGTTTCAAAAATGTAGAAAAGACAGTGTGCAAATTATTTTTCCCTTCAATATAATAAACCTACTGCCATGTGTGAAGCTTCCAAAATAGAGAAGCTATTATGTGCATATATCGTAACATGAACAAAAAGAAAATAAGCAGGTAGCAGTAGGTATTCAGGTTGTCTTGTATCGTCTCCCATTTGATCAAATAGCCAGTGAGTATCGGTGGAACAATTAACAAAATACAAGTATAGCTCTCTACCTGTTTCATGATGCAGGTAGGATAGTTCACTCACCTCCATGCTGGCTCTAGGAACAATACTCACTCAGATGAATGCTTGTTGCAAAGATCCCCATTGGGCATGAAACATATGCAATAACATGGCAAAGATGCATATAACGTTGAGTGTTTAATATGTAGGACAATATCTAACCTACTCTTAATTGAAATCACTACGGGAGGATCGTGCGCAGCACACGGCATAGACGAATTTTTGCCGTGTGCCATGTTTACGGCACACGGCGAAATATAGCCGTGTGCCCTTGTCTTTGGCACACGGCGAAGTTTCCTGCGCACACGGGAAACTTGGTCTTTCCCGTAGTGAATAACTATATATTAGATAACATGGCTAGTCATCGACAGGATGTTAATCTGCACTTGCAATCATTCACCGAATAAAGTGAAACTTGCAATCAATATCCCTCCACACGAAATTGAAACGGATTGGCATACAAAATGAATAGCAGGGGAGAGAGGATGCCGCAACTCACCCATCCGCGTCGTCAAGGTCTCTATCGTCGTTGAATCACGCCCAACTCACCCATCCGCGTCGTCAAGGTCTTCGGTGGTGAGCCTGCGAGCTCGGCCCCTAAACCCTAGGGGACCATCACAGCCATCGGAAGGACACCTGAATCCATCCAGCGAGGGCTCTCCGGAGCGCGGTCGACGGAGCGAACCGGGGCGCGTCGTGGTGTAGATTTCGTCCTCGGCATGGCATGGTTGGCCTTGTCGCGTCACGGATAAAGCTCGTCCTCGACGGTGGCGGTCTCGTCGCGGTGCAGATTTGAGGGCGAGGTGAGGGAGGAGCGCCGGAGTGGGGTGGGGACCGGGGAGAGGCAGAGAGGGAGGGGGACCGTCACGGGACGTGGCGGAGAAGGCCTCCTCTATGCGGCGCCCGATGAAGCCTCATATTCTTGCCTGCACACTCGTTGAGGGACAAGGCCGCGGGCTCGGGCAACGTCGGAGGAGGAAGAGGGCGTCCCGTCGTAGCTCCTGCTGGTCGGGGAGGTGACGACATGGCGCACGGGATGGATGCGGCGGGTGTGGAGGGGAGGCGGAGGTGGGGGGAGGCAAGCGCAAAGTGGCGGCGGCGGCGGCGGCGGCTGTGGTTGGGAAACCCTAGCCACCTCGCTCGGCTCACCGGCGAGCAACGGGTTTCGGGCGTGGGTGGATACTTGGAGAGCTGCGACTTACGGGAGCGACGAAGACACCACGAACTGCGATTTGGAGACGGAAGCGGACAGTGGAGCGACGGTTTTACGTCGCAGGCGTAGACGACCTCACCAAAATTTTTAGATTGGGTATAGATTTGTATTGTTATTTATTTTTGAAGACTTATGCAACATGTAGATATAGAGGAAAAAAATATTTAAATGCATAGATTGTAGGGAAAAAAGTTAGATTGTTCGACTTCGATCCAGTGATGTTGAACAATGACCAAACTTTCAATAGACTAAAAAATCGCAAGTCTAATTAGTGAAAGTCAGTAATTATCCACGGGCCGTTATCACAATATAAGCCAATCAAATGGAATCATGGCACCATGAACAACACTAGTTTTGGCAAATGGAAGAGGTTTTCTGCCTTGATGTGTCGGCACACATGAATAACTTGATGTGGTACCCTGAAAAAAAAAACAACTTGATGTGGTTATCTACCTTTCCAACTTGATGTGGTTGTCTACCTTTTCCCCCGATTTTTTTTTTTTTTTTGAGTGGCGTCAGGATTATCAACGACGAGTGAACAAGACCTTTGATCAGAAAGCAGGGCTAATATCAATTCAACACCGAACTTACGGCTTTGACGGTCCTACCGACTTGCCGATGCCCAACTTTCACAGGCAGATGGAGCATGGTTCTTCAGGTTCCGGTCCGTGCATTTTTCAGAGACTTTCCGCATGCCATGAGTGTCGTACTTGAATTCTACCTGCCATCACGGCGACATGGAAGTACACAGGTAACGACCTGGCGATGCCCACTGGAAGTGCGGGTTGGTAGATGCCGAAAGAAGAGAAGCATACTAGTGCGACCACTATCCAGGCGCCCCAGACACGGATCGGGGTCCTCTGCATTACCTGTTTTCTAATGCAGAGAAATCTTTTGGCATTAGCTCCCATCTCCACCATGCATTTGGACGAGAAAGGCTCAGATTGCTCCACTAAAATAAAACAGTAAAGGGTCCACAATCCATCAAATCCTTCTTGCCCAACTTCTTCTTCCTCCTTCCTTCTCGGTTTTCTCCAGTAGCCGACACCCATCTTCGACGGAGACTAGGCTAGAATCCGGCATGAAAGACACCCCGCCGGCGTGCTTGCCGAAGGCCGCACTCACGCTCACCTGCATGCTCGTCAGAGTCCGCACCGGTACCTACAGGCGTGCTTGACTGAAGCAACATGCGGACTAACCATGTGCTTTCCAACAACTTGCAATATGGTCGTGGCTCGACGATGCTCTTCCAAGATGCCATGGGACGACAGGACACAATCTTTCGGGAGAACTAATTGTCGAAGGAGTGGCTCAATCATCTTGCTTGGCGCTCATAATTGATTGGGACAAAGCTCAATCTAGAGACGAGCTCGTTGCCTCAGTCTACGTCTTTGGACCTCGATTGAAGACTGAAATATTTTGATTCAACGCTTCTAACAGTTTGATTCGATTGAAGAGTCAATATGGAACTACTAATTGCAAATTTCATTGGTTTCTCAAGTAATTTTCCAAACTTAGTTATTCGTAATGCTTGTGCCGTCAAGGCAACCATCTGCACCGTCGACCGGCCTCCACAACACCCAACCTGTGGCAACGTCAGTTCCCGGATGCGGTTGCTGGAGTACAAGCATGGACACCCGGCGGTCCATGGTCGAGCGCCGCCGTTCCATTGTGGTGATAGTACCCCTTGGATGCGATTGTTTCTCTCTATCTTTTTAATTAAAGAAAATGGCGAGCAATCCTAGCCTTTCTTTTGTCGATTGATGGTCCAGATGGAAGCTAATGCACAAAACATCTTCTCTGCATTTACACTGTAAAAACGCTACCAATGCAGAGAATCCTGATC
>JAUNZO010001628.1:0-46209 GCA_031894775.1 Chloris gayana
GTCCCATAGAATCTGACATTTTGGAAATGGGCACGAAAACCAACGCAATAGTTATTTTACCTTCGTACCCTCAATCACTGTCCCGTCCTTCCTATCTCTCCCATCTCCTTCCTACCGAAAGCCAACTCAAGGTGAGCGAGTAGTACTTCGTTTTTTCCTCTGCTCCCTGACACCCGCAAGCAGCCATGGTAGCGCACCACGCTGAGCTGCTTCTGCAATCTCCACCTCATGCAGCTCCGTGCTTTGCTGCTGCGTTGCTCCTCGTCCAAGCGCTTTTTTCTACCTTGCCGTCAACCAGTGTTCATCGTCTAGCTCGCCCCCGCTCCTTGCCAAGCTCCATGGTCCCTGCTGGTTGCCCAGGCCGCCCCTCGCGTCCATACCCAATCTCCAACATCCAGGTTGTACTATACCAATATGAGGTTGTAAGATTAGAGTAAAGAAATCTAGAAACAATTTAAGAAACTTGGGAAACAAATCGCGGTTTCCACTTATACGGGAGAAGAGGTCATCAGAGGTACTCCCTCCGTCCCATAGAATCTGACGTTTTGGAAATGGGCACGAAAAACAACGCAATAGTTATTTTACCTTCGTACCCTCAATCACTGTCCCGTCCTTCCTATCTCTCCCATCTCCTTCCTACCGAAAGCCAACTCAAGGTGAGCGAGTAGTACTTCGTTTTTCCTCTGCTCCCCGACACCCGCAAGCAGCCATGGCAGCGCACCACGCCGAGCTGCTTCTGCAATCTCCACCTCATGCAGCTCCGTGCTTTGCTGCTGCGTTGCTCCTCGTCCAAGCGCTTTCTTCTACCTTGCCGTCAACCAGTGTTCATCGTCTAGCTCGCCCCCGCTCCTTGCCAAGCTCCATGGTCCCTGCTGGTTGCCCAGGCCGCCCTCGCTCTTGGGCATCGTGCTGCTACTGTTTTTCTAGGCATCGCACTACCGTCGGCCGCGCACCATTGTCCTCCGCCTCTGCGTCGTCACCACTCGCCGGATCTCGAGGTGGGAAAACAAATCCTACCCAACGAGCTCCTGGCGATGAGCTTATGGCTCTCGAGCTGCTCGTGTCCCAGTGTACCAGCAGCCAACGCTCATAGACGAGGGAGGATCTTGCCGTCGATTGAGCCGCCGCGCGAATGGATCTTGCCGTACGAATGGATCTTGCCGCCGATTGAGCCGCCGCGCGAATGGATCTTGCCGTCGCTGCCATCGATTGAGCTCCTCCACTGGTCGTCGTCCTGCTCCTCATCGGAGGGATTGGAGGATTGGATGGATGGGAAATGGGGTGGAGGAGTGCCTTGTTCTAGCTTGGAGGCGAAGAGGACGACATGCTATTTTTTTCTTTTTTCTCGAGCTCAGAAACCATGTGCACGTCGCTGTTCAGAGCAGTACATGGTAGGCCGTACACGCTAGGAAGCTATACCGACACTTTCACCGGGACTTTTTCTTCCATCCAAAACGACACTTTCGCTGGGACTGAGGGAGTAGTATACAAGAGATGCTTCTTGCCGAGCGCGGAGTATCGAGCACCTCTGCTGCATCGGAACACAATCTGCGGAAAAAAGCAGTACTAGTATATCCGGTGCAAATGCTGAGAAACACTGCACCAGAACAGAGACAGCACCAGAACCGCGCCACCCGACGACCGTACGACTGTTGCACGCACGTGCCCGGCGCGACCGCCCCTCGTGCGGCCTGTCCCACGATGGCCCACCGCGCCGCCGCAACGCGCCAAGCATTCCGGAGGGCAGAAAATCGTATCCCCGCGACCGCGACCGCCTGTCACGAGCTGGCGGTGTGTGTGTGTGCGTGCAGTGGACACAGAGGGAGAGGGAGAGCAAGCGAAGCAGCAGCACCACCAAGGCACCAACCGGAATGGCCGCAGACAGCGAGCGCGGAGCTGACCCGGCCGGGGGCCGAGTGCCCACGCGCGGCTCAGGTTCGCGGCGGGGGCAGCGCACATGGCACCCGAGGCCACCGCGCGTCGTGGACGGCCGCGGAGCCACAGCTTTGCCGGTGTGGCGCGCGCGCTGCCGTTGGGCTCGTGAACGGTACGCTGTGCACGGCGTGGGCGATGCTTTTGGCAGCGCGCGGGAGCGACAGCGTCGAGGGGCAACTTGCGCGCTGTTCCGGGATCGCACCGGGAGAGCAAACAGCAAAGAACCGACGGCCACGGCCGGGCAGTGCGAGACTGCGAGGGCCACAAGGTTGGTACCTGTCATCGCCCTCGATCGGGCTGGAAAGCGGGAACAAATCTAAGAAAGGCCTCGAAAGTTGAATACGCATTACTATGGGCTGGTGATGCGGCCCATCAATATTGGGCTCGCCGGCCTGCTATATGGACAGCAATGTGGGCTGGAGGGAATGAATTGTCTGTGGGCCTGCGCGCCGTCTGCAGCCCAAGAAACTCACACTCGCCCGCTAACGCTAATCCTCCTCCAACTCGTCGCGACGCTGCCAATCGCTCGGTGCCAAACTGCTGATGCTGCAGCTTTCATTAAGCGCCAGCGTAGCAGCATGTCCATGGCCTCCGTACTCCCGCGATCCACCAGTTGCGCCCGGCTCCAACCACGTCGCATGCACCTGGGCACAGCGGCCGCCCCACCATGTGTGTGCACCCAGCACCCGTACCCTGCGAAACAACTGACCGGTCCCGACGGCCGTCGCTGTCACGAGGCCCGCCAGCCGGCCGGACACAACAACATGCAGATACGGAGAACCTGGGCCGGCCGGCTGCAAAGTTGGCCATCGAGATCGAGTTGCCGGTTGAGCCGTCGTCATGATGATGAGTCAGGCTCGTGCCCTCTAAAATTTACCACTGTCACATCAAAGAGAATCTTATTATTTATGAATATTTTGATTAATTTAATGACAAAACCCTATTAATAGATTGGTGCTAATTTTCGAGATGAATCTAATGAGCTTAATTAATTTAGATTTTGTTAAAGTGATGCTACAAGAATCGTCTTCTAATCACGACTTAATTAACCTCATTAGATTCGTCTCATAAATTAGTCTATGGGCCTATAATTTATTTAATAATTAAACTTTATTTACTACTTTTAAATAGTAAGATTCTTTTTGATGTGACAATTCTAAAGTTTAGACTTCGGAAACGAACACACCCTCAGTCATGGTGTGTTCGTTTTCAGGTATATAATTTTTAGAGAGTCAAATCAAAGAGAATTTTATCATTTTGGAGATCTAAATAAAGTCTAATCTCGAAACTAATTGCAGACCTCCTATCTAATTCACGAGACTGAATCCAACGAGGGTAATTATGATGTTATTAGAAGATGTTTATCTGTAGCATCACTGTAGCAGAAACATAGATTAATTAGGATCATTAGATTCGTCTCGCAAATTAGAGGAGGGGTCGTGACATAGGTTTTGTCATTAAATTAATAAAAGATCTACTAAATAAGTAAGATTCTCTTCGATGTGATGAGTATAATTTTTAGAGGGTAGGAAACGAACAGGGCGTATTATCTGTTCATCGTCTAGCTATAGCCTCTCTCCCTCTCTCTCTCATGCGTATTGCGTAGCCAAGGGAGAAATATCTTGTAGCGCTACGTAATCCACCGGCACCACTCGAGCTACTCCTACACCGTGCTATACTCTCGTGTTGTGTTGCTCACATCGTCGTCCGAGAGTCGCTGTCGTCCGGTTCCCGTCGTCACCTTGAGCACACGCGACAACTCGCGCGCTCTTCTAGAAGCCATGGCAGAGGCGAGGAACGGATAACCTCGACGTCGCAGACGAACAGGTGGCTGGTCTCTCGTCGTTGGTCTACCGACCCATCCAGTGGTCGCGCCGCCGCCGTTAATGCTTGCTCGAGTTCCTATTGGTGAGCCCCACACAACAGAAGCCAGGAGCGCGTGTGCATTGCCCGATTTGGCGAACGTTACGCGTCAAGGGTTGTTCGGGATTATTTTTCTCTACTACTAGTCTTCTCTGAAAATCCGCTTCCTCTGCTTCGCTCTCCATCGAGTGATTTTACCATTCCAACAGAGACTTGGACAGGGACGGATTGTCAAAGCATCGTTTGGGGATGACACCCGTTAAAGTATTGGTGGTGCACCGGTTGGATACGCTACTGAGTCCTGTAGCCGACATCGATTTTCCCGATATACAACGGCAAGTGGAACGTAGTTTCTTTTTTGTTTACACACACAACAACCGTCATCGGTAATAATAATGCAGAAAATAAGAGGGAAGCGAAAACTGCAGGGCAGCTGCGAGTGGACACTTTTGTAAAAACGAAATGAATGGACGAGATGCGCTAAAGATTGACGTTCCAAAGATCCGCATCAAATCAATCGACTGGCCATTTGTGCAGTTTGACCGCGAAATAATCTGAAGAAAGAGACCAGCGAACTGCTGCCGCGGCAAAGAGACAGAGACCCGTTTCAAGCAGAGAGAGAGAGAGAGAGAGAAAAGTATGGAATCGATCACCTTGAGCGAGAAAAAATGGCGGCGCGGTCCTTTCCACAAAGGGACGAGAGGCGGAGCTGCGCGCCAACGATAAGATCCGGAGATGGATTAGAAAACTTGCATGCATGGCGCGAAAGAACGAGGAAAGCGTCAAAGCTGCGGCCGAAACCCTGCGCGAATTGTCATTTTCGCCCTTTTTTGATTGTTCGCGCAAAGTCTGCCAGTGCCACTTGCAGCAGGGATGAGGGATTATCTTATTAATGCCCGCCAAGTACAGATGGAAGGTTGGATTTGAGCTAACCCCAGGGCAAGTGGCTGCGTGCCACTGCTCCCACCAGATTCCAGTTTGGCCACTGGCCAGCGACCCGAAAACCAACCCACGCTGCCTGTAGCCTCTCCTGATCCGCGAGTACCGTAGTGCAAACCTCGAGAGGGACGACGCCAAATCCGTTTCTCGCGGCACCTGCGCCGGCGGGATGCGACACGGCGGCGTGGGCGCCGCGCCGTCCAGGTGCGCTAGGCCCGTTCGTTTTCTGTACTCTAAAATTTAAGACTCGTCACATCAAAGAGAATCTTACTATTTATGAATATTTCGATCAATTTAATGACAAAACCCTATCGACAGATTGATGCTAATTTTCGAGATAAATCTAATGAGCTCAATTAATCTAAGTTTTGTTAAAGTGATGCTACAATAACCATCTTCTAATCATGATTTAATTAATCTTATTAGATTCGTCTCGTAAATTAGTCTAGAGGCTTATAATTTATTTTATAATTAAACTTTATTTAATACTCTTAAATAATAAGATTTTTTTTATATGACAGCTATAAAATTTAGACTCTAAAAACGAACACACCCATGCTATGATGGAGGTGAGGTGACGCGCCGGACCGGGAAAGATTCTCTCGAGATCCGGATCTGCGCCTCTGCCTCTCCCTTCCCGCCCGCCACTCGAGCACGCACCACTTTGTCCGGATCCGCGCGGCGTCACCGCCGCAACTAACCTGGACGACTGCTCCAGCGCCGCCGAGAAGTACGTGCAACCAGATAAGATTGTGGCCTGCGGATCGAGCACTTTTATTTTACGCGGACGCTTGCTGCGTCCGGTGAGGTTGAGCTTTATGGCAGGTAGGAATTGGAAAAAAACTGTGCAACTGGAGCAAGTGGATTGTGTTGACCATATAGCAGGTTATCCAAAGATCACTTCTCACTAGAGTAGGAGTATAGGTTAGCGGTATATTAGGCCATAGGTTTCTAAAAATAAGGAGCTACTTGTAGTACCTGGTTAATCCGGTAAAAAGGGTGTTTCCTTATACAGTAAGTTTTACGTGGTTAGGACTTTGGACAACAGATTGGCGGCAAGCGGAAAGTTTCTCGGTGTGATAGATACAGATCAGAGTTATCACGAACGTTGAGGGAAAAAGTAACAGCTTTTTAGGTCAGAGAGGTCGCCCTTCCCTTTCCGTTTCCGGCGCTCGACACGGCCCGCTCACTCGCCTTTATGCTTGTGCCTGTGATGCAGCTTGCGCGCCTTCTTCGTGCTGCCATTTTTAATGAAGCACGGACGCATCGTCATCTTATCCCTTCCATGTTTAGGACATGTTTGGATCTACCTCCTAAACTTTAGTTGACTAAATTTTAGCTATTTTTTCTCCAAACATGACCTCCTAAATTTTAGCCAAACCACCTCCTAAACTTTAGACCACTAGTCACCTCAACCTTGCTAAACTTTCCTAAACTTTAGATAAAGGCAAATAAAGTCAAAAATACCCCTCACCACATGTTAGAGATAGAAAAGTTATATGTGGAGAAACAATTATTGAGGGTTAGATATGTCCACTTTTTTATTAGTCAAGGATTTTAGTCATGGATCCAAACATACATCTCCTAAACTTTAGTTGGCTAAACTTTAGGTGATTAAATTTTAGTTGGCTAAACTTTAGCTAACTAGTAGGATCCAAACACCCCTTTAGTCGCGGCCTTTATTGATGCCTACCATCACTTCCCCGTCTGTCCATTCCCTGTCGCCATTTTAAAAAAATTACGAGGGTCTTCTCAGCCGAGCACAAAGCATCGACCAAGAAAAACCTCGCCGACCTCTCCAAAACAAAACAGAAAAAAAATGAGAATTTCATGTTGTTAATGTGATTGGGATATGCTGATTATTTTAGTATTTCTTACCACCATGACTGGCCGTTGGCCATTGGATGGCTGGCCATGGTGGCCGCGAATATTTTCGCGCGGTGCCGTGAGCGCACTCCGGCAGGCGAGCGGGCGGGGGACCGGGAAATCTCACCGCGTCAGGTCAGGGTAAGAATAATTAGACGGCCACTAGCGTCCCGGCGAACGAGAAGCACTTTTATATGCGCTAATAATGACGTACGGCGTGTTCAGATGCCCACTAAACGAGCTCAGATCAGATGCATCCCCCACCGGTCCGGCTTGTCTCTGCCCTCGCCCAATCGCTGGCCCTGCTTTCCCGGTCGCAAGAAAAACTTATAAAGATGCAGCGATATTCGTCTATGCAGCTGAACTTTTAAGTTGCTGCTACAAGCGGAAGGTCCCTACTGTTGTCCTCAAACTCGACTTTCGGAAAGCATTTGACTCTGTCAACTGGGATAGTCTTGACCGCATCCTCCAGGCTAGAGGGTTCGATGAGAGGTGGCGCGGTTGGGTCTCCAACATCCTCACCACGGGCAAAACTTCTGTCCTTCTTAATGGGGTCCCGGGCAACTGGATAAATTGCAAGAATGGGCTGCGCCAAGGGGATCCCCTGTCCCCCTACCTTTTTATCATTGTTGCGGATGTACTTGCCCGACTCATCCGACAAGAGTGTCTCGAGGGCACTATCGTGCACCCGTTGCTGCCAAACACTCCTTGCCCAGCTTCTGCAGACGCAGATGACACTTTAATCCTCCTTAAGGGCGAGATGTCCGCCGTGAGCCGGTTGAAACAAGTCCTCGACTCATTCTCCGCTGCGACCGGCCTGGCAATCAACTACCACAAGTCAACCTTCATACCTATGGCCCTACCGGACAACCTTGTAGCAGACATGTCGCAGTTGCTTAGGCTGCTCCATCTCCTCCTTCCCTCGGCCTTACCTTGGGTTGCCTCTCTCTCCCACTAAGCTTCGGGTCTCCGACTATCAGCCTCTTGTTGCCGGCGTAGATCGGTACCTGCCATCTTGGAAAGCTCGCTTACTAGACTCGGAGCACGGTTGTTGCTAACCACAACGGTTCCGAGCAGCCTCCCCGTCTCATCGGATGGCCTCCTTACCTCTTCCCAAAACCGTGATTGCAGCAATTGAGCGTAGGATGCGTGCCTTTATCCGGACCGGTGATAACAAATGCCACGGCTCGCAATGCCTCATGGCATGGGAACAAGGTTGTGCGCCCGAAAATTGAAGGGGGCCTTGGGGTCAAAGACATCGAAACCCAAAACCATTGCCTTCTTATGAAATTCGTTCACAAGCTCCATTCTCGTGAATCGATCCCGTGGAAAACTTGGTTCTTATCCGAGCTACGTGGTGACCTTGGAGACCGCCGCCACGACTCCACCTTCCCGGGGTGTATCATTGAGGAAGAACTAAACCGCTACGGAGCAAGTAACACGAGTGCGCATCCGCAATGGGCGATCTACGTCTTTCCGGTTCGACGATTGGCATGAGAAAGGGCCGTTGTTTCTAGCATACCCGGCTCTCTTCTCTCATACTACCCGTGCTCATATCTCTCGCCCACACAGTCCTCTCGGGTCTCCTCCGAACATGTTTCTCCAGCCACGGCCGACGATCGTAGCGACCAACGAGCGCAATGATTTACTCCGATCACTCACGGAGATAAGGCTTGATGATTGTCCCGATGATCGTTACATGTCTACTTCGTCACCAAAGGCTACGGTTCGCTGCTGCCTATCAAGTGCTACACCACACGAGCATTGTCGACCGAAACTCTACGAGTCATATGGCAAACCGGTGTGCCCTCGAAGGTCAAGTTCTTTGGATGGCTGCTTGTCCACGGCAGGACCAACACCCGCGCCAACTTGCTCTACAAAGGAATCATCAACACGGACTCGCGTTTTGTGAACGGTGTTCAATCGAAGAGGAAACGCTCCAGAGACCTCTTTCTCGATCGCCCAGCCGCGGCCTCTATCCGGCTATGCCTCCACATTGACTTCACCAACATCTCCATCAAGACACCCTGGGAGCTCGCCATCCAGGACACCTACCAACCTCTCGTGTGGCCGGACGTCCCGTTGATCATTTTGTGGCGCATCCGGAAAGGGAGGAACGCACTCATCTTCCGGACAGAAGACACTTCCACTCGCGCTACGCTTCGCGCGATCACACGGGACATTGAACTATGGAGCCACAGGTACAAGAAGCTCAAGACAGACATGCTAGTATGGCGTGATTATGTTTCCAACTCGTTATCCCCCAATGTAACCTCCGCTTCGGTATGCCGAGCGCTTGATTATTTGTATAAACCGATACCTTGGTTTTCTCCATGTTCATTTGAATGAATGAATTTCGAGTAGGTGGGGATCCTCTCCCCCCCGAAATACTCAAAAAAAAAAAAAAGATGCAGCGATATGCTACGTGCACCCCACCCGCCGTCGCTTGCGAAGCTCTAGTGCGGACATGAGTTGTGAAACCGAAACCCGATTGGAGTAAATCACCGCATCTAATCAGAAATCTTGGTGATAACAGAAAAAATACAAGCACATGCATTTAACTACTCACGTAAGATCGACATTACAAAACCGACTTTGCATTCTATTACGATTTTCTCGTGAACATGCTTGCAAAGAATAAACCAAATAGTTGTTCTATTGAATTATGTCATCTATCATCTGCAGCAGCTGGTATTATCATTGTTTATTTAAAATACGTGTGAAACATATATTTGCAAGAAAGTATCATGTTTCAACCTTGTGAAGAAAGGGAACGTGTCTACTATCATCTCAAGAACTTTTGCTTGTGGCCACTATATCCCCGAGCAAGACATATATGCAGAGTTAGCTGCCCGGGGGGGTGATGGTGATGGCACGACATTGTTATAGAGGGTAGAGGGTAGGAACTGCCTGTTGTTGTCCATGGCATGAAAGAGGTTTGCGACGTGTGGGAGGTGAGATCCCGAGAGCTTGCTATAATGGCGATGAGTGGAGGTGGCCAATGTGGATATGAAAAGAGAGGGAGAAAATGAGACGAATCATCGTTTGAAAAAAATGCTTGTATATCGGCATGAGTCCTACTATTTTGTGAAAGTGTATGAATCACATAGTTCTACAACTAAAGTGTAGTGTTACCATCTAGAACCCAAGACAAGGGCCTTTAGCATAGTGATCAAAAGAGCCTCAATAGTTCCTGGGTTTGACTCATCGTGAGAGCAAATTTTCTAGTAAGATTTAACGGTATTATTATGCTTTTAGTGCATTGTGAGTGTTTGAGTTGTACCATGTAATAATAATAATCAAACCTAAGACACACTCAAATGACTATATACTGCCAAGTTATCTTCCACCCTCTATTAAATAGGGGTGGGTCTATTTCCCTATTTCTTCATTGTACAGTTCAAAGTGTTAAACCCATCTAAACATCGTTTGAATGGATTAAAGCTAAATGGTGGATCACTTACCGTTTAGTGTTTACCATTAAAAAAAATAATGATAAGTAGATGTTGGCTGATGTGAAAGTAAATTTCTCTATCCTGGGCATTTATAGGAATCTATTTAAACATAGACTAGATTAACACTTCCATAATTAGCATATTTGTTCTACTTTAAAAATTATCAGAAAAAAATGATTTTAACTTTTTTTTTCTCATCAAACCTCGCTGACTTACATAGTTCAAATGTCATGTTCTTGAACTGCCATATCTTTGAAAAAATAGTCGACCATTTACTTGCAACTAAGTGTCCCTCATCAACACAGAAGAAATTTACAACGACTAACTTGAGCTGGAACGGTCGCATGTTTTACTCTTAGTATGTTGCGTTTGAATAAGCCAAAATAGAGTACTGTAGAGCTCAAAGTCACACTTTATAGTATTTTACGTCACCTCCAACTTATATCATGCTAACGCATAATTAGGAGGTTTAAAGTTACTAATCAACATGTCCGAAAGTACGAGCTGATGATAATGATCGTGCTCAACCAACACTCACATGGTACAGCTGCAATCGCATCCCGGCCCCATCGCAAATCTACCATCCTATTCATCACCAGTTCACTTGACGGCTTCCGGTGCCACAAACACACAAAGAACAAGACACTAACCGGAGACAGGACGTGTGTGTGCGCCGAGCAAATTGCCCTCCCGGCCCCGAGCCGACGTGGCTCAGCATCCCCAGCTGGATCGCGCAGAAGTAAACGGCCCGCTGCCCCCAATCCCCCACACCCCCCATCGTCCTCCTCACCACTCTTCTCCCTCCAATAATTCTCTCCCCTCCTCTGCTTGCTCCAGCTCCACGCACTACCACCAAATCGGTGGGGAAGAGGGAGAAGAGATAGGAATCCTCATGTCTCCGGCCCTCGCCGGAGCAGATCCCCGGGGAACCGGCGCGGAGCTGCGGGCATAGAGACGGGCCGGGCCGAGCCTGATCCGCTCGCTGCCTGATCGGATCGATGGGCGGGGAGGAGCCGGAGCGGCAGCGACTGAGCCGCGCCATGAGCTTCGGCGGCAGCGGCGGCGGCTGGGTCCCCGAGGAGGCTCTGCACCTGGTGATGGGGTACGTGGACGACCCGCGCGACAGGGAGGCGGCGTCGCTGGTGTGTCGCCTGTGGCACCGCATCGACGCGCTCACGCGGAAGCACGTCACCGTGCCCTTCTGCTACGCCGTGTCCCCCGCGCGCCTGCTCGCGCGGTTCCCGCGGCTCGAGTCGCTCGCGGTCAAGGGGAAGCCCCGCGCGGCCATGTACGGGCTCATCCCCGACGACTGGGGCGCCTACGCCCGGCCCTGGGTCGCTGAGCTCGCCGCGCCGCTCGAGTGCCTCAAGGCGCTGCACCTCCGCCGCATGGTTATCACCGACGACGACCTCGCCGAGCTCGTCCGCACCCGAGGGCACATGCTGCAGGAGCTGAAGCTCGACAAATGCTCCGGTTTCACCACGGATGGACTTCGCCTCGTTGCTCGCTGCTGCAGGTACACAAACTCCTCGGTTCTCTAGTTCCCTTCCACTCTGATCTGGAAGTAGGAGGAAGATTCTGGCTAGGGTGATTTGTGACTCGGCCAATAATTCAGCTGCAGTTTAGCTGATGCCCGAACTGCTATATCAGTTTCTGTAATTAGAAGTTGTTCTAATACCTACAAGGATAGGATTGTTGCTAAAAGGTGACTTGGGATCTACAATTTCAAAGTAAAGCATAGATGTTGGAAAAGTATCAGGTATCCATCTGCATTTCTGCATGGTCATGAGTCACGGCTTTAGTTGCTGGCTTAGCTTTCTTATTTGTTTCCAAAACAGTTTGATCATTGTGTTGCCAACTGTTATGCTCTGAAAAACAATGTCATGAAGATTTTGTTGGCACTTGAACGATTTTGGTTGATTGCATCAGAAAGGAGTCAAAATAACCCCAGATTTTAGTAGTAAGCTAGAATTGTTTATCTGCTGTCTTTTTGAATGCAGGTATTAGATTATTGGGAATATTGTTCTTGATGATGCTACAAAACATTATAATAAACTTTTACCTTTGGTTCCTTTCCATGCTAGGCGTGGTGAATGTTGCAGCGTGCACCTGTTATTTGAATTACTCTCCTCTTCTGCACCAATTTATTCTATGATTTGTTTCCTTATTTACATATTTCCGGTCTTGAAATCATTCCACTGACCTATTGTGCAATTCAGCAGATCTCTGAGGACTTTATTATTGGAAGAATGCCAAATTGAGGATCATGGCAGTGAATGGATCCGGGATCTTGCGGTCAGCAGTCCCAATTCTGTTCTGGCGACATTGAATTTTCACATGACTGACCTAACAGTTATGCCAGCTGACCTGGAGCTTCTCGCAAAGAACTGCAAGCTACTCATGTCCTTGAAGATAGGTGGGGAATGTGATCTTTCAGATTTAATAGGTTTCTTCCGAGTTGCCACATCATTGGAAGAATTTGCTGGAGGAACATTCAATGAACAAGGGGAACTCACTAAATATGAGAGTGTCAAATTTCCATCAAGATTATGCTCCTTGGGACTTACTTTCATGGCAACAAATGATATGCCTATTATATTTCCTTTCTCGGCGGTACTCAAGAAGCTGGATTTGCAGTACACTTTCCTCACCACCGAAGATCATTGCCAGCTCATTGCAAAATGCCCGAACTTATTAGTTCTTGCGGTAATATCTCCAACCCATGTAAATTGTGAAGGCATTTGATTGGTGATCTTTTGTGTTGTAACTAACATTTTATGAGTGTTTCTTGTAGGTGAGGAATGTGATTGGAGATAGAGGATTAGGGGTTGTTGCAGATACATGCAAGAAACTCCAGAGGCTCAGAATTGAGCGAGGAGATGATGATCCAGGTCAGCAAGAGGAGCAGGGTGGAGTCTCTCAAGTAGGCTTGACGGCTATAGCCGTAGGTTGCCGTGAACTGGAATACATAGCTGCCTATGTCTCTGATATAACCAATGGTGCCCTGGAATCTATTGGTACTTTCTGCAAGAAACTTTATGACTTCCGGCTTGTCCTGTTGGATAGAGAAGAGAGGATAACAGAATTACCACTAGACAATGGTGTTCGAGCTCTGCTGAGGGGCTGCCCGAAACTTCGGAGGTTTGCTCTGTACTTGAGACCAGGGGGTCTCTCGGATGTAGGTCTGGGGTATATAGGACAGTGCAGTGGAAATATCCAGTACATGCTTCTGGGTAATGTTGGAGAGACGGATGATGGTTTGATCCGTTTCGCGTTGGGATGCTCAAACCTGCGAAAGCTTGAACTCAGAAGTTGTTGCTTCAGTGAGCGAGCACTGGCCCTTGCTATGTTACACATGCGTTCACTGAGGTATGTTTGGGTGCAGGGCTACAAAGCCTCTCAAACAGGCCGTGATCTCATGCTCATGGCAAGGCCGTTCTGGAATATTGAGTTCACACCTCCCAATCCCAACAACGTCGATCGACTGATGGAAAACGGGGAACCTGGTGTAGATAGTCAAGCTCAGGTACTTGCATACTACTCCCTTGCCGGGAAGAGGTTGGACTGCCCACAATCCGTGGTCCCTTTGTATCCTGCGTGACTGTAAATACACTAAACCGGTAATTTCTTCTTGCCCATTAGCTTCCCACATCAACATGAATGTTGATAGCTTGATATGTGGTTGTATGGATCTAGATGGCTAGCTGCTATGTAGTATCGTAATAAGCTACTGGTAGCTGAGATGTACTTGAATAAGCCACTTATTATTCTCGTCTGTACTGTGTCTAATCCTAGATGTACACTAAATGATGATGTGAGTCTTCTTGCTTCCCTGAGTTGTACCATTGGAGGTACAAGGGTACCTGTTTTTGGCAGCCTACTTTGAGATGTTCTCTGCTGTATCTGTAAGAATACAATTAGAGTGACTTGTATGTTGCACGAAATATGTCCTGATCATAATGTTATATGAACAATCAATGGTGAAATTTTGGTGCATGTTTTTTTCTTCTCTTTTGATAATATGTTTTGGTGCATGTTTGATACTCCCTCTGTTTCTTTATTGTTGTTCAAACTACTTAGCTAATTCAAAATTTGGTCTCAAAGTGACTTGTTTGGATGACAAGAATTTATATTGTTTTATATATTGTAAGTTATGGTTTACTTTTTCGAGTTTTTTAATCAATGATATTTCAAACTAAAAGTTTATCAACTACTATCAATTGAAAATCAAATTGAGTACTAGTTACAATGCTAGATGCACATGAAAAGAGAAAGTTGCCAACTAGTACTAGTGATAGTGTGATACCAATGCCATTTTGGAGTTGAAAGCCATAGATAATGGAAACGAAGAGAATTCATTAAAAAAAAACGAAGAGAGGACGGAGCTTAGATGCGGCTTCAGCTCTCAACATCAACCGCACTATACGTGCCCTTGAGTCGGCGTCAGCATGCCAAGAACACGACACCGTTTTACCTAGACCAAAAGCCACATGAAACAATCGCATAGCGCTACGGCTCGATGATTTGTTCACTAATTTAAAGGCCAGCCTCCAAAGCTGCGTAGGATGATGTCTACCTCGTAGCTTGACAAGTGGGGCAACCGGACTCATCGCGACAAGGGCGGCCGCGTCAGCAATGCAGAAACGCCGGAGAAGCGGCTGGAGCTGTTGAAGTGCTGATCCTGTGCGATCCATGCGCATTCGGCTCTTCGTAGATTCAAAATGCCATTACAAGGGCACACAGCTTTCTTTTTCGATGAAGGATTTTTTATAAGAAAGCTACAGTATTTCGATTCTTCGTTTTCATTTTTCGTCCGTGCTAATATCGTGCAAGCTGACAGTTGGACCATGTTACTGGTGCAAGTCAGGGTATGCCTTGCATCACGGCTCGCCATGCCCATGCCCCATGTGCCTTGGCAATCAGTGGTCGGCTTGAGGCTAAGCGTGATCCAGGACACGAGGATCAGTGTGATGCAGTTTCCTGGGCACGGCCAAGTGAACAACGAATCTCCAGTTCCGCACATGCTTGCGGCTGCACAGGTACCGCAAATTATGACATTTTTGTCACTAGAAATAGGAATCCTTGAGTGCTGCTGTACTAGTTGATCCCCGATCCACGGCTTCTTTAGTCCGCGCAAGGATATCCACAACTGACCTGCGCGTGCTGATCAAAGAAAGGATACTGTAGATTGTAGGATAAACTTATCAAACGCGTTAGCGCGGTTCGAACAGGGCGGCCCATGTTTAAGACACTATCCACAAGCATAGTGACGGGTATACTCTTTGCTCTTTTCTTGCAGGCTGTATGTGCTATTCATATTGTTAGTCATATAACATTAGTACTCCCCCGGCAGCAACAAAGACGTGAAAATGGGAGAATAGTCGCTCACAAGGAACAATCTCCGCCACGCCATTATTTGAAATAAAACCCATTTCCATCATTATCTCTATAAAAAAGAGCAGTTCCATAAGAAACCGTGCCATTTTTTTTAGCTCAATGCCATTGTTTTTTTAGGTTCGACTCAATCCTAGACTTGTGCAAGCCTACTGTCGTACAGTATTTTGTTATAGGCTGGATTAGCCCACAATAGAGCCCAGTCCTAAAAGAGGCCCAGAGCCCATCCCGTCTGATGTGGCTGAGGCGGGTCCCAGAATTTCTCTAAAAATGTGGTGGGTCCGAGAATGACCGGCGATTTGAAAAGATAATCTTCTAGGTGGCGCGAGCACACGTCACAGCGAGTCGCGACAGAACGACACACCGCGTTCCTCTCTCGACTCCAAACCAATCCCAATTCCCGTCTCCACTTCGCCGTTTGCTCGACGCCGGCCCGAGGCGACGCGATGCAGCTGTACAGGGACGCGACAGCGCCGGTGGAGGCACGGGTGCGCGACCTGCTGGGCCGCATGACGCTGCGGGAGAAAGCGGCGCAGATGGCCCAGATCGAGCGCACCGTCGCGTCGCCGCGCGCCCTCGCGGAGCTCGGCGCCGGCAGCGTCCTCAACGCCGGCGGAAGCGCTCCCTGCGAGCGCGCCTCTCCCGCTGACTGGGCCGCCATGGTCGACGGTATGCAGCGCCTCGCGCTCTCCTCCCGCCTCGGCATCCCCATCCTCTATGGCACAGACGCCGTCCACGGCCACAACAACGTCTACGGCGCAACCGTCTTCCCCACAACGTCGGACTCGGTGCCACCAGGTACCGATTGACTCTCGCACGATGATGCTGCGCCGGATTGGGCGCCTTAACTGTGCATTCGGTGTGGCGATTTGATCTGTTGTAGCAACCGTGCACCCTTGACCTCCCAGGGACGCGGAGCTGTTGCGTAAGATCGGTGTGGCGACGGCGCTGGAGGTCCGCGCCACCGGCATCCACTGGACCTTCGCGCCTTGCGTCGCCGTGAGTAAAATTCAAAACAAGTTAAATGGGTCTTACTATTCCTGTACGATCTTCCTTACGCGCGTTTGTTCTGCTGTTTGGTAGGTCTGTCGAGATCCAAGGTGGGGGAGATGCTACGAGAGTTACAGCGAGGACCCGGAGATCGTCCGCTCCCTTACCACCATTGTCTCCGGTCTGCAGGGGCAGCCGCCAGCAGATCACCCTTACGGTTACCCGTTCCTCGGCTCAGTTAGGTACTTCAGTAGATATTTTTAGTGCGTTATCCGTGCTCGAGACCTATTTGCAGAAATGTGTCCATGTGGTGTGCAGGGAGAATGTACTCGCTTGCGCCAAGCATTTTGTAGGGGATGGTGGCACACACAAGGGGATCAATGAGGGGAACTCCATTTGCTCATACGAAGATTTAGAAAGGATCCACATGCCACCTTACCCTGATTGTATAGGTCAAGGGGTTGCAACAATTATGGCATCCTACTCTAAATGGAATGGAGAGCCATTGCATTCGAGCCATTATTTGTTGACAGATGTTCTGAAGGGCAAGCTAGGCTTCAAGGTAGCAGAGCACATGGTGATTGTTTAATATATTGATTTAACCTTACGGATTTTGACATGCATATGCTCGTCTTTCAGGGTTTTTTGGTTTCAGATTGGGAGGGTATTGACAGGCTATGTGAGCCTCAACAGGCTCGAGGGTCTGATTATCGCTTTTGCATTGCGCAGTCAGTTAATGCAGGAATGGACATGGTGAATATTTTTATATTGATCACGTGGAATACATTATGTAACCACAGTTTCATTTTTCTTGTCTGATCAATCTACAGATTATGATACCTCACAGATTTGAGAAATTTTTGGAGGATCTTGTGTTCTTGGTGGAGACAAGGGAGATACCAATGTCTCGGATTGATGATGCAGTTGAGCGGATTCTGAGGGTCAAGTTCATTTCTGGAGTTTTTGAACATCCCTTTTCAGACCCATCTCTACTAGATATAGTTGGTTGTAAGGTAACAGGAATGTTTTGTACATCTGTTTTCTTTCTTTTTCTCCACCATTGCTTCTTACTATTATTCTGTTTGAGTCATCGTATGTTTTATATCAGCAAACGTAGAGCATAGTAATCATTGACTTTTTTAGGAACACCGTCTGCTGGCACGTGAAGCTGTTCGAAAATCTTTGGTACTCCTAAAAAATGGCAAGAATCAGACAGAACCATTCCTTCCTTTGGCAAAAAATGTAAAGCGAATACTGGTTGCTGGAACACATGCTGATGATATTGGATACCAATGTGGTGGGTGGACAATAGCATGGCATGGAAACAGTGGAAAAATAACTCCTGGTAAGAATAAACTTAACTTTGTAGTTTTTGTGTATCAATTGTGCAGTCTATAAGGCATGGGTGTCATTCAGTATTATATAGGTCTCTTCTTACTTTACTATCCTCTCGAAATGGTCATTAGTTGTGGTGCATTGACATTGGTCCTGGAAAAACCTTTTTGCACTGGATATATGTGTTTAGTTATTGATAATTCGGCCGTGGGGGTGGTCTAACCCCACGGATCCAGGTTTTTTTTGTTATTGATAATTCATGCAACGAAATAGTAGCTTCTTACTTTCGGTGCAAACTCAAGTGGTTGTAGTGATCTTAAAGGGATTCCCATCTCTTCTTGCTTTTCATGTACCAAAAGAACTTTCTATATTGTATCAACAGTTCAGGTGGTATTGTTTCTCAAAAATACATATCTTATTCTTCATAACATGAAAGAAGTATGCTATCTTCAAAAACATATATTTATAATAGAGTAAATTTCACAAACTTACAACTATTTGTGCTCTTATATCACAAAACTAACAGGTACTAGCATATTGGAGGCATTACAAAAATCAGTGGGAGTGGAAACTGAAGTAGTTTATGAAGAATGCCCTACTGATGCTACAATTGAAACTGGGGAATTCGCCTATGCAGTTGTTGTGGTTGGAGAGGTTCCATATGCCGAATGGACGGGAGATAGAACTGAACTTAGTATTCCATTTGATGGCTCCGACCTTATCACCCGTGTTGCAAACAAAATCCCTACTGTAGTCATTGTTATATCTGGAAGGCCCTTGGTTATTGAATCACAACTTCTGGATAAGGTTGATGCTATAGTTGCTGCTTGGTTACCTGGAAGTGAGGGCATGGGAATTACAGATTGCCTATTTGGAGATCACAATTTTGTCGGCACATTGCCTGTGACATGGTATAGGTCTGTTGATCAACTGCCGATTAATGCTGGCAATGCTAACTATGATCCGTTATTCCCTGTTGGATATGGGCTGAAATCTTTTTGAAGTCATGATGATTCAAAATAATCATATCATGTATATGTTTGTTATACTTTTAAACCTTTGTACCCAATGATTATTGGAAAATTAGAAAAAGAAACAACATCATGTGGCAATATGTATTTTGATGTATTAATGTCATTATATTCTTCCCTCAGATTTTAGCTACTCTGATCACCTGAAGAATATATTACTAACCGTGTATAATCAGAAGGACATGAACTTGTGGAAGATCCTAATCACTTGTATCTGTGTACCAGTAGATGCAAGATCAGGGTGATAAACAGTATGTAGAATTAGACATACATAGATATCTAATACTCTGATTCAGACTCTGAATGACGCTTTTGAGCACATAAATCATTCTCTTCGAATTGCCTTTACCCATGATGGTAAAACATCTCAGCAGAACAAAGTGGAATCGTACAATGCAGATTGCCTGGAAGGGCTCAGAGCATTCTTGAAGCATTCTAGAGAATGATCCATTTCTGATGACGCAAGAATCTTCTATGTGGGTGCTGGATACTTTCTTGAAACATGCTTGAATCTTGATGTTGCTCGCATAATGACAGTAGTCATGCTTAAATCTCAACAACTGAATTCAGGTTTATATCTTAGATTACAGTGAACATCATCTGAACGGGGATGAAATTGTCAAGTTTACTGGCCAATAAGAAAGTCCCTCAGTTACCTCTGGCATGCCATCTCTGTTGCAATGGAATTTATCAATACCAGGGTTCGAAGGATCACACCTTTCTGCAGCCTACAGCTATCTTATTAACCTACAGAGGTTTGATTCTGCAGCTTAGCCTTCTGTAGTTACAACAATTGTGAGGGCTCAAGCTTCAATCCATTTCATCCTCTGGAGTTGAAGCATTGGCAATTAAGGTGAGTGATCACCCTTGATATAAGAGCCACCAGATTTGCTGGATTTTGCTATTTTTTAGTTGTAAACCTTTAGTTTAGTTAACCTCGGGAGCATGAACAAATCAGAACTTCGATATGTTAGTTTTAATATGTTTTTTCTAATAACTCCATAAGGATTTCAGTTCAGATGTGAACAATTCCATCAGAACCCAGCAAGAATCTGAACACATTTTATAGTTAAAAATTGGTGCAGTCATTCTCTTGCAAGCTCAACTATTTGTAGGACACTTTCCTGTCCTTCCATGAAGAATGTTACACTCGTGGAAGTTATCTGCTGGGGTTCTTTTTTTTTTTTTGTTCTCCTTTCCTAGACTTGGCAGAATTTCACCAGATTGCATTATAGATCCCGAACAACAGAATTTCAACATGTCAGCATCAGTGGCTACAACTGAAGGACACTGTCATTTAAAGTTTTTGCTCTATTATGTCTTATATATGAATGGCATCTTACCTTTCACCAAATATTTCTTTCGTTTTTGCAACTGCTAATTGTGTTCTACTCTTATGCCATATTTATGCACATTAGAGTCACTTGCATATAAACTTGACACACTAATACCACTTCTACACCTTTTCTCAGATAACTTACTGGTAAACATGCATCATGGATTTGGATAAATTTGTGGATTAAGTCAACCTGTTGCAAGCCTGAACCTGAGGGACTCATGAAATGAAGGTTTTATGCAAGACCTTTTGAGCAGCTATGTGCTTTGTCCTTAATGCAATTGCTGCACCGTAACTTTGTAAGTTCTTCAGGTCAGATATATTTTGTTTGGTTGGTTTTGTACTTTCAATCTATACATAACCTTATCCAGAGTGGAATTACGAACTGTCAAGTAACATGCTGCAAGAAATGATTATGAGCATTTTGCATGGACTAAGATAATAATTGGGAAAATGTAATTTGTCTTGCCTTCTATGGACTTGGCTAAAACATGCCCTGACTCTAACGTGGAATAGGTACAGGAGAGTTATGGTTTCACCTGTCTATATAGTGGAGTTATTAAGTGAGATTACTTTCACGAATCGACATTTTTTTCTAAGAACTGGAACTTACACTTTGGTTCACAGAGTTTAAGTTGATGTGGCTTGCAATCCATGCAGTGGGATAAGGACAAGATGAAAATAAAAAGAGGCAAAAGTCGATTGAATAGAAAGCAAGAAAGGGGGAACTGAAAACAAAATCACAATTATATTAAGATGCAGAGTATCTGGTATATTTAGGTAATGCCTTCTTATGCATTCTTAGAGAAAGTTCACAGACCTGGATATGGCACCATGATCTGATTTGTGGTCCAGTCGTGATTTTTTTTAGATCCTATCGTGAAGTGGCCACTAATCACTGTACTCCCGCTGCACAGGAAGGCGCATTTGTCTGGTTCATAGCGAGAAATAAAGCCTTTTTAGGACATGGAGTAGCTGTTATATTCCACAGCGGTCGGGATTTTTATTGACTCGCAACCAACGGTTAGCACTTTTCACTTCATCAGTTCACATCATACAGACACAGCTGCTACTATTCATATCTTGATGGTTGAAATCCTTCATATTTGAACCCAACATATTTCTTTTAAAATTGTGAATAGCTTGTTAGACATTGACAAAGATGTCAGGGCGTGTTAGTATATTACCAAGGATTTGTACCCATACTACTTCTTTAGTGTCTCCCTTAATGGTAGACCCTAGATCTGTACCATGAGGAAATTTACAGAATTACAGATGTCAACTCCTGTAACGGCAAAAGTTATTAAGAGTGAGAGAACGGTACTCTAAACGGGCAGAAGATGCTTTGCTGCTCCATCGCCCATTCAGTTAGACTGTATTGCTGCACTAGCATGCACAACACGGGTAATTAAAGAAAGGCTTAACATGGTCGGGCCAGGTCACCAAAGACACCCTATGTTTGCTTCCATTCAATCTCATGGCATGTGCCCATTATTGAGCGGTCATCCATCTTAATTCTTTTCGCATATGCTGATATGCATGTGCAGCATCCCCAGTTTCAACTTGTGCATAAAGTAATTGGCTGGTCCCTCCATTTTCCTTTGCACAAACGAGCAGCTTAATTGACACAACCAACTTCGAAAATGTACAGGCGTGCTAGCTCTATCTGTTACCGAGAATTCATACGCATAGATTAAGGGACAGGTACGTATAGTATTGTAATTGTTGCAGTTGGAGAGGCCGGTCCCCCTACAATGGTGATGGCTACCTGCTGTGGGAACGACTACTGATTCGGACGGCCTTTGATGCAACGTTGGAGTCCCTACTAGCACCATGGAAGTAACTCGCAGATGCTCCTTATTGCAGGGCTGGCCGGTCCGCGGCTGAATGACAATATGACATGGATGCACTGACTGCGGCCTGATCTGTTTGGCGATAACGACCCGTACCCGGCACGGATCCGTCTCTGGCACCCGTGACCGTGACGTCGTTGGCGCCGTCAGTTCAGTTGGTGCTTGGTTGCCATATGACCAATTGGGTGCCCACTTCTTGGCTCTGTGCAGTTTGCAACTTTGCATCACCGAGCAACGGCGATAATTGGGCGCAATAACTTCGCTTTTTGCATAAGGTATGTCACGCCCTGCCATCCTTGCATGTTCGTGAAGAATTTACTTTTGTTATAGTCGCAGTTGCTGTCGTCTACTGGCTAAGTAAAAGATGTTCGGCACAGGCATGCACGAGAGTATTCTGATCGTAGCTAGAGGTAGTAAACTACCCACGGCCTCCTGCCGGGAAACTACACCTGCCCGGCCCAATAATTCTGCTACTAAATAATCTACACTGGTCGGTTATGAATCACAATTGTTTACTGGTTGCGCAACGATCAGCTCCCCCACTGTGGCAGTGAGCAAGTGTCATCTACGCCAAAAAAAAAGTGAGTTTTTTTCCGCTGAGTGCGGGGTTAGCTATACCTACTTAAGCTGATCTAAGCTCGTTCTACCGAATCTAGTCATAGATACCTCTGCGGCTCTGCCTTCCCTTCATTTGGGAAAAAGGCGAGGCTAAGTGGCCGCCTTTACACGGTGGGAGTGCAAAGCTCAGTTAGAGTGGGGAAGGACGTATATGATTGTGCACTATAGCACTAGACTTCTATATATTTTCAATTTTAGTGCTGCACAATGCGTACGAGTAGGAATAGATGCAAATTCGATAAGGTGTTCTGTGGAAGCCGCGGGACCTTGAGCATATTTGAATTCACGTTCAAATAAAAGATGACTGATCAACCGTCCAAATATCCGTTATGGTTTTCAGAAGCTTTTAGAGCTATGATGCTTGCTAGTCATAGTTATGCACGTTTTTTTTAGGGTTGCAAAGAACTTTTAGATTTTTTTTTTGAATGAAATGGCAGGAGCGCTGCCGTTCTTAACATTAAATAAACGGGAAGATAATAGTATCACAGGACATTACAAAAGAGGAAAGACAAAAACAAAGACAATACAAATCGAGCTGAGCTAATTTAGGGAGAAGCCTGAAGAGTCCTCAAAACTATTGTAGCTAAGAAATTCCACTTTTAGATTCACCTTGTGTTGGCGGCAAGCTCCCGCCCCTCCCTCCAATGGGGGCAAGCAAATCTTTGTGGTCCGACGCAAGAAAGAAGGGGGGACGGAATCTGGAATCTCTGCGTTGAGCCCCTCCACATATAGCACCGGCTCAATTATTCGGCCATTTGTAGAGCCTTAGGAATCTGAGTGCTACTTCGTGCAGACTTTTACCGACGCCGACGCATGATGCCCAAAAGCGTCGTGCGTTGATGCGGCATAACCCCACCCGCCCAATGGTAAATCGGCAACACCGAGAGCACCCGACTCATCGGCACGATTGACTGCCACACCGTCTACCGCTAGAACCGGATTTCTTTTTGAGTTAAAAGAAAAATTATAGATTAATATATAACCTAGTACATCATATTACAAACCCTACTCCAAAACCCTTCACGGTGCAAGGGCCACTATATATGTTTACACAACCAAAAGCCCTGGCCCACTTATGTGATTCGTGGTAATTAGTCCGGCTTTTAGGGTTCACTAGAGTCTGCACGCGGCTTGTTGTTGGAAGCATTTTTCATGTAGATGTTTAGTTAGCAGATCTTCAGACATAACATACATAGATTCGTTCTTTAGAGTTGCCCTCCTACCTAGTTTTGGAAATTGGTATCTAGAGACTACAGACTAGAGGTGTAGATGAATTCAGGGTATTGGTTGAATCATTTTGTTTTACATATAGGTCTAAAACAATTTATTGTAAATTATAAACTTATGAAAATTCACTATTTATTAAGACAAAAATATCAATAGTTGGTCTGTCCTAACGTCAAGAAAATTAAAATGGAGTAGCAAGGATCTCGTAGTAGCAGATATGTTGATTGGTAAATGAATGCCCTAGCAGATGTGTTTGTTTTGTGTCTTGATCTTATCTAAGGTCAAGTGCAAATTATGATCCGTTCCACTAATCAAATTGATACTTAAAAGTCTAGGCCAGAAACTCGAGCAAGAAGTGAGTGAAAGGCAGCATTTGTACAAAATATCATCTTATGCTTACTCGCACGTGCTGCAAACTTCTGCCGTTCACTAACATTTCAGCCTTCTATTTTCCTCCATCCAGACCTTAAGCTAAATAGGTCTAAGGGTGTGTTCGTTTCCTGAGGTCTAAACTTTAGAACTGTCACATCAAAAAAATCTTACTATTTAGAATTACTAAATAAAGTTTAATTATAAAATAAATTACAGGCCCTAGACTAATTTACGAGATGAATCTAATGAGATTAATTAAGTTGTGATTAGAAGACAGTTACTGTAGCATCACTTTAACAAAACATAGATTAATTAAGCTCATTAGATTCATCTAGAAAATTAACACCAATCTGTCAAAGGGTTTTGTCATTAAATTGATCAAAATATTCATAAATAGTAAGATTCTCTTAGATGTGACAGCGCTAAATTTTAGAGGAGGAAACGAACATGGCCTAATTTCATGTGTCGTAAATAAAGTAGATAGAGGTCACCGTTGCCATTTCCTAGTGCGAGGAAAAGGAATTAAAAGAGAGCGAAGAGAGCAAAGAAAGCAAAAGGCAAGAGGAAAGGCACGCAAGAGCGCCACTTTGCTTGCGTTGGATTGCATGCATCTTCCCTCTGCCACTTGAGGGGTCCACATACAGCCCCACAGTTGCAAGTTGCAATTGTAGTTCTTGGCCTTGAACCTTCAGGGACACAAGATCCAGCCAATAATAACAGGACATACAAATAATAATTGTTCATGCTACAGGTAGTGTAACGCCATATGCCACAGCGGCAGCCTGGAACGGGCACGGCAAGGAGATTAAAATATGATCTGACGGTTCGCAGTGAAGCGGACACAAACCAACCAGCATGTAAGATTCCAGGAACCGGTGATTTTGATCATCTGACGAAGCAGAGGGCCGAAAACACCGAATTCGGTGCTAGCATTTGGAGCACTTCATTTGTCACCGCCCCCTGATTGACCGAAACATTCGGTTTAACGGGGAGATCGTGAGGTGACCAATGCATCGAACTGGATTCGTGGATTTGGAGGAACTAATATCTGATGTGACTGGAGTGAAATATATAATTGTGCTGGAGGGGAGTCAAGTGCCACCGCATCAAACGGTGAGACTAGCAATGTGCTGCTGTTGCGTCCTACAAGTAGCAGAAATCTTATTCTGGGTTAACACATCCCCGTCACCAGTGAACGTGGTATGTTAGCGTATGGTCATTCTATCTTTTTAGTTCTTTTCTATGTGAAGTATGATCCATTCAAGAGCGGTTACGACTCGCGAAGCAGCTCAATCTTGTAAAATTCGACAAAATTCCTTTTGCGGAAATTTGCCTAAGACTCCGGATTCTTGATGTACGGACAGAGCTAAGATGAGCTAATTTTGAAACAATCTTATTGTAACAAAAACGAGGAAGTAGATACTTATATTTATCAAAATCGTTTAGTTAGATACAACCATCTTTATCCGCGGCAGGCATGGAGATTCTTGCGTTTCTCCAGGGCAGAGGAGATACCACAGCCACCACCGGAGGCCAAGAATTCTCCGAAGATTGCGTACCTTTTTTTTCAGAACCGGGCGAAAAGCTGTGTCCCGTATCAAACCAGGCGCTCCTTCTTGCCCTTTCCCGTGCAGCATTTCGGTTCTCAGCCACGCACACGGCTATGCAACCGACCGCTCCGATTCCTCGCGCTTGGCGATGCGAGCCGCTGAAAAAAACACAGCTTTCCGAGTGGATCTGCAGGGCGGGAGCGCAAGTGGTGGGGCGAAGTGAATCCGGCAACAGGAGCAGGACTGCGACCGTATGCACCCACACGCCCCTGTTTGTTTCGCTGGTGTCGTGTGGTGCCCTTGGCAGGGGCGGAGGAGCTCTGCTTTGCACGGGAAAGAAGAGGACAGGGAGGAGGACAGCGGCTAGGGGGGCATGTGATGCCTTGTTCCTACTCCATTGGTGGACCTCCAAATCATTCCCTGCTACTGGTGTCTGTGCGCCAGCCATGCCTCCATCAACGTCAAGTAAGGTACATGCAAGGTACAACCTCCATTTAAGCTAATCTAATCCGACTAATCAACTTCTCCGACGCTCTGTTCTCATTGGCCAAGAGGAAGGAGATCGAGCTGGGTTCCTTCAAGTTATATTATAGAGTAGTATAGGTTCATATCTGACATTACAAGTCATAAAGAAACTGAGATCTCTGATATTTTAACTCAAAAAATAAGCTTACCATTTGGCTAACAAAGTAGTACGGTGCTTGGAATTGGAAGACCAAATTTTCAGGCAGAGTCAATAAGAAGCTCAGCTTGGCTTAGATTCTACGTCAAAACAGACAGGCTTACCGATCCAATCTCACACCCATCTGCAGCAGGTTTTAATCACATAAAAAGCGACAGGAAACAGCTGATGAAAACTACAATCATTTGATCACCATCATGCTTAACACAGCACAGGTCAATGAGAGGTGACCATGCTAATACACCCAGCTGAAGATCAGAAACTTATTAAAAAAAAACATCAAGCAGCATGCTACTGGTGCTGCTACGTGCTATCGAAATACATGACATCGACTGATCAATACATCAATATGAAGAAAACTAGCCTAATCACAGCATCTAGAATGTTCTCCCGTTAACAGAGGAGGCTAATTGCAATAGGAAATTATTTCACCGGAGGCGTGGTCTTATGTACACGGAGGCGAATGCAGTATGTTGTCCTTCCTCTCTCGTATCTCTGGAACGCACGGCACGAAGCTTCATCACAGCTCGGTTGCAGAAGGGCACTCGAACGCAGCTACTAATTTTGCTGTGCTCGAGCTTGCATGATCCAAATGTGTTGTTTGCATGTTTGGAATCAAGAGCAGAGACGCGCAACCGAGGTAGGCAGGCTATAGGTTGGTGCAGCAAGAACCGTGGTCAACCGAGAGGCTGCAGCTGGCCGCAATGCATCTGCATCAGAACAGAGTCGTCCAGGAGGCCGCCGTGATGTGAACTGTTGGGCTCCATTTTGACGTTGCCGTAGGGGAGGGACATGAAGTGGTGCCCGAGCGGCGGCTTGCTGTCGATGTGGACGCCGAACTGGTCGGAGATGCCGGGGGACGGGGTGGAGGAGGTGGCGGTGAGCACGGAGGGCGGCGACGGCGAGGGGTTGTCCTCGTCGGGCAGGTTGACGGTGGTGATGTCGTGGATGCTGGAGCGGCGCTTGTCCTTGCCGCCGGAGTTGAGGCGGATGAAGTACTTCTGCGCGTGGCTGGCCACCTGCGTGGGCGTCCGGCTCGTCACGAAGTTGCGCGAGATGTTCCGCCAGTCCCCGCGCCCGTACTTCTTCAGCCCCATCAGGAACAGCCTGCGCGAAGCAGTCATCAGATTAATTAATCTCTCAGAGAGCAAGATTCATCATCAATCGGATGGAGTGGAGAGGCCCGCTAATTACTTGTGCTCCTCCTCCGTCCACGGCACGCCCTTCTTGCGCTCCTGGTCGGCGCCGCGCCCGCGCTTGCCGCCGACCACGTAGCAGGAGCGCTTGAACGCGTCGTCGCCGGCGGCGTCCCAGTCGAAGGTGAACCCGGCGGCCTGCGAGATTCCGCCGCCGCCGGGACCGTACTGGGGGAAGGGCACGAGGCCGGCCTCGATGAAGGAGACGTCGTTCTCGAGGTCGTCGAAGTGGGACACGACGTCGGCCACCGTCCGCCCCGGCAGCATCGCGGCCACGCGCTCCCAGCGGTCGGGCGCGTCCCAGTTGACGCTGGCCAGCGCGCGCTCGAACATCTTGTTCTCCTCCAGCGTCCAGGCCCCGCCGGGCCGCCGGTCCTGCAGGAACCAGCTGCCGGCTTGCCCGGCGAAGTAGGGCGCGGGTGGCGGCGGCAGCACCTCCATCCACGACTCCTTCATCATCTCCGCTCCGCCGCCCCACTAACCAGCAACTAATCAAGCAAGCACCTGCGGATCAACAAAGATTTCGCCTTTCCTGTCGGAGCAAGCGGAAGGGCGGAGGGGAAAGGGGGAGGTGGGAGCGGACGGGGAGAGCGGGTATTTATGCAGCGGAACAGTGAATTCCGGCAGATGCCAAAGTGGCGAGAGGTGATTCGGAGCGCTTAAAGAAAGGCAGAGGCGCTTCGGCGATTGGACGGAGGTGGAGTTTGTGGCCTCTCAACCAAAGAAAGGCCTCACTCGCTCGCTGTATCTTGCTGCCGCCACAGCTCTCTCTCTCTCTCTCTCTCTCTCGCGAGGGGGACGGGAGGAAGGGAGCGGAGCTCGGCGCCCGCCCGTGTGCCAAGTCCAGGCTGGAGGGGATATCCGGCTGGAGGAGGAGTAACACTTTCTGTGCGGTTGCAGGCGACGTCGTGGCCCCTGCTCTTTATTGGCCGTTGCTTGCCGCTTTTCCCAATGCTCGACTCGCCTGCTGCTGCCGCTTTACTTTATTTGCATTTATGGATTTGCTACGCTGCGCGTTTCACTTGCCTGCCAGGATCGACTTGAGTTGAGATCCTCTGCCTGCACTTCTACTTCTACCACTTCCACAGTGCTTTTCATCAACCTCGCCGGCGACTACGATTGAGCTTCACGGGCACGTGCTATAGTGCCACTAGTAGATCGGCTCTCTTTGCATAAGCATGAGTAGATGCTATCTTAATTCTTAACCAAGTGGAGACGAAACCATTGCTCAAAGGACATTGCTGTTTTTGATCATTTGTAGCCGTGTTTGTATCAAGAAAGATATTGTATGACAGAGCCATAGTCGAACGTGTTTCCTATACCCAAATGTAAAGACTATCTTGAGCATACCAACTTGGATTTAAATTTATTTGCTTGTCAATACTTTTCTAATATTTTTTGGTCTACAATACTAGCAAGTAGTTTTCCAATATTGTTGACCAAAAAACTTCTCTAATTTTCTCGAGTTTAGTTATGTATTCCAAATTAGAGAGAGTGGATAAACATCCCTCCCATATTTGAGCCCAAGTGGGCACAAGTATGTTGTGAAAATTATCATTTTTGACCCAAGTGGGGCACAAGTTAACACATACTATTTCCAAGTAATTGTGGATGCACGCTTCACATGCACTTTGAGCCAGAAAAAAAATGCTCTCAGTACATCTCGGCAATGCCGATTCCTATATTCACCCAATTTGTAGTTCAACCAAGCCGCATCTGACACCGGAGGCCCAGCTCTCACATGGAACACCTTTCTGGTGCACCTCTGTTCAGTCACCAAGTCACTATACAAAGCACAGTACCCTCTGTTCCAAAGTCGTAGATATAAGTACGTATATTGCCGTTTACGGGTTATCTACCGTGCCAAAGTGATCACCAATGAAGAATTCTCGGGAAAATATCACTGTATCTATTTATCTGCCAAGTTGTGTTAACTGAAGATCATGTACCATTTATATGTTCAATTCGAATATCCATGCTGTATGTAAAAACAAAAAAAAAAGAAAGAAATATCAGTACTTCAAGAAATTATTTAGGAAGCTGTAGGATGATGAAAACATACAGGAAAGAAATGTTATTGGGATGGATCCTACATACGACAACATTGGAAATAAGTTTTGTGCATCGTTTAAAGATGCTCTTGTGAAGCAGGTGGGCATCTACTAGGATTCTAGATGAGCATATCGCTCGGTAGCAACGACGCCTTGGTCAAAAGTTATGTTGATTTAATTCGAAAAAGAAAGGTACACTGATTCATTTCATTTCACCTTTACTTTGCTTCCAGTCGTATTTTGGCTAATTTTGAATTTGTACAAAACGTTACTTCGATTCTATGCACTGCTGATGTAGCAAAACATGATTTATTCCATGAATTTGAGTGAGCATAATTCAAAATAACATTTGCTCGAAATCAAATGACATGTCAGTATTTTGTAATAAACTTTTTATAAAAACTTTTAAGTAGATGGAGCATTACTCCTACGATAACTGCATGCGTTGGAATCGAACCGAAGCCAGACTAATTAATTAAAGAGACGTGACATTCCAGTGTCCAGAGCCCCAAACCGAAAGTCTGGTTTTCCCATTTTCATTCATGCATGGCGTGCGCGTAAGCGTAAATGCCTCCCGAGTCCACCGAGATCAGTCTATGCCACCCCGGACTTCTTCCCCTTTTGGGCAACCCTAGATAAAATAATGGGTTCGTACATCACTGACTTGACTTCAATTTCATATGTTGATGCGCCATTTTATTTCACCGACTGCTCTTGCAAGTGCAATGCATGTCGTGGCGAAGTTGCCCTCTTCCTCCTCCCACCTCAGGCTCAGAAAGTAGAAACGTACTAACACAAGGATTAATAGGCAGGAACTAACTAAAGCGGTCGGTCCGCTTACTTAAAAAGCAATGTGCGTACGGCGCTTGGTGCATGGCGCTAGTGGTTAACCGTACCTGGTGCATTCATGCATGTACCTCTCTACTCTACCGGGGCGGAGTGATTAAAAAATTCCGATGGCAAAGCTCGAGAGCGAGATCTAAGACCGGTTTTGCTACGTACTGGTAGTACTTAATGGATTTAGTGCGATGTGGACGTGCGTGACCACCGGATTTAATTGTACAATACCGGTGAGGATTTGGATGGTCGCGTGGGGGTTCTTGTGGTTTGGGCGTGATCCCCGTGCGCCGCCGATGGTCTGGTCTGGTGGCGACGATGATGGGCGCGTGGGCGATTGGAACGGGAATTGGAGCCCTCGCTGTCGTGCGCGCGCCCACGCTGCGGTCCCGTCCCGTTCGACGTGACCAACTACCAGTCTAGCTACCACCTATGGTTCCATGGCCCACTCCTGCACGCACACCAAATACTCGCCTCCTTACCTGACGGATTATTGCCGGGGCCGCAAGCTTTGACACAACCTCCCCTCCCAGCAGATAACTACGGGATGCTCTCTAAAACTTTCAAACTGTAATTTTCAGTTGGGTTCTGCATGTCTTTGTTGACAGAACTGCTAAGAAGTACTCCCTCCGTCCCATTATATTTGGCATTGTAGGAGTGAAGCACGATGATTAAGAAAAGTTGGTAAAAGTAGGTGCGTAGAAAACGAGAAGAAGAGAGATAGAGATAGAGATGTGTTGGGAAAAGGAAAAGGCGTCTCTGGAAGTGAGAACGCCAAACATTTTGGAAAAATTAGATGGTCTGCTAGAATCGCCAAACATTCTGGGACGGAGGAGTACTGATTCCCGCTACTGTTAGACGTGAACTGCGGCTGACGGTCGAGATCGACCTTCACCGAGGAGAATTTAACTAGGACCGGTAACAGATGTGGTGGGCACCGATGGATGTGCAGGAATCCTGGTCGCGTTTTCGGCCGGAGTGGTGTGCGGTGTCGAGTGCCGATTGCGCGCTAATGCGCGATCGCTTTTGCCGGAATCATTAAAGCGGGCAACTCGTGTGCCTGTCAGATCGGGGCTGCGACCCGGAGTCCGGAGCGAGCGCTGCGCACAGATTTGCTGCGGCCGAACACAACAGAGCTTCTGCTTGCTAATCCGGTACATGTTCTGCTTGCTAATCTCTCTTCAGCCGGTAGTACACAATCTGGCGAAGCCGTAGAAGATCCGGGCTTCGCATGATGGCCCCCACCCGGACTAATCTAACCCCGGTACGGCCCGCGATGTACTTGTGTTGCCAGCCAATGACAAGCGCGAATGCAGAGACCAAGGCAGCCAATCGTTTATTAGCGACAGATCACGCCATGATTAACAACCCACGCGGGGCCTAAGCAGCAGCGCCGAATCAGCAGCGGCCACGTACCAGTATTTGTAGTAGTATTCAACGTCAGGCAGTCAAAACCACAGCGTGCGGTCTCCCTGCTGCTAACCCGTCCTCAACCGGCATAAACAAATCGTCTTCCAATCCAAGCCGGATGCTACGCTACTACTACTCGGAATTCGCAGCCTCCATCCTGTAGCCTTGCCTCCTTCCATAGCTGGCAATCCTGTGATTGATTTTGAACGAGGCCCAATGGGGACACTTGACCACGGACTGCATGTAGCCCACTCCTTGACAGGAGAAAATAGAGCTACTACTGCTGATATGTATTCCCTCCGTCTAATTGAAAGTGTCGCTTTAGAGTTTTAGACATCGTTCTTTGATTGTTTGTCTTATTCACAAAATTTTAATAAATACTTTATAATTTTTCTTTTATCATTAGTGATACTTTAATAATAATATATTTATTTTTATATTTTATAAAATTTTTGAATAAGACAAGCGGTTAAACATGAAATCGAAAAGTCAAAAACGACACTTTCAATGGGACAGAGGTAGTAGTTTACTTTTTCTTTTCCATTTGATTAATCTAGTACGACTACCGCTGGAGCCTGCAAGGCCTGTCTGTCACTATAGCTTCATAAACAATCTTGGTTTCCCATTTTGTTTTTTATGTTTATTTACACATTGTGTGATCTGCTGAGAGTACTTGGGAGAAAAACCACTCTAATCGTACCTTCAATTATTAGACTGATTTTGACGTTTTTCTATTGACCTGTCATTGGCTGATTAGGTTCGCGCATGCCTGTGTGTGATGTGTACGTACGATACTGTGCAAGGAGCAGTGGCAGTGTCCTCCGGTTCCAAATGCCATATACAGCTCTGGAACCTTTTTCCCGGCCTCTTTTTGGCATAGGTCCAACTGCAAGGAGCTTGCTCTTTGGGGTAACGAAGGGATGCCAAGGAAATAAACAATGCCCATCCTTTGTGTGATGCCTCCGTCACATGACCTCACAAGGAGCCAACCGGACATTTTGGATCCTCCATTGCCAATTTGCCGTGGAGAAAGTACACCGATCGAGTGCTGACAAGAGCGAGCCAGGGGGAGGGAAGAAAGATTCCCATGCATCATGCAATGCATAATTTTTTTTGTCAAAAAGGGAACATATATATAAACTACTTATACGACTGGAAAAGGGCCACCCGATTATTTTCTATGGTTTTTTGCTTGACAAAGGCGGGGTGTAGTTTTCTCCTTTTCCGCGCGGAGAAGGAACAAACTTGCAGGAATCTTGTGCGGTGGTTGGTTGATCGGTATCGGCGACAGTTGATGCGGTTGAACGTTGCGAGCGAGTGTGTGGGTGGGACTTTCAAAGCGTGGCGTGGGAGTTCCGACGACCTCCGCCGTGTGGCCGTGGAAAAGAGGAGGAGGTCATGGCGCAAGCAAAGCATCCGATGCCGGTGATGGCGCGGAAATGTGTTGTGGCATGTGCCGATGTGACGGAAACAGATGCCTCCACTGAAGGTGGTGGTCAGATGTGGTTCTGTGAGCTCGCCCGCAGGTTTACTGATGGGAAAATATCGGCGCATCTTTTTTGACCGGGGGCGGCGCCGAGGCGTGCTCAACAGAAAGGCTATATACGTAACTGAAGAATGGCAAGGGAGAGAGAGACCGATGGATGGGTGTGTGGTTCGAAGACTGCGACAGCAAAACAAACACCCCTCCAGGTGTTTTGAGGCTAGAAAAAGATGGTTAAACATCTGGCTTGCTTCCAAAAGCTAACAGACCGTTTAGCCCACTGACGGATAATACTGCGGCAAAGCCCTCGCCGGCCAGGCTGTTTAACTTTCAGATGGGGAAACATCACTTCCTGGGCTTCGAAAGCCCATCATCTGTCTGCGAGGCCTTAACAAGCTGCTACTCTGTTTGGAGGCCGGAACACTGATTCGTGCAGCCTGCTGCCGAAAAATTTGCGGCCTGACAGCATTCCGCCAGAGCCCAGGTAGCCCGTCATCTCACCCTAAAAAAAGGGGTAGCTCATCTTCTCCGGTCCACAACGCACATCCACAGGACTCCACATTTGTCGGAGCTGAAACGAAATCCCCCGATTTCGGCGAGTCGCGCGGCGGCACACGGCCACTTGGATTTCACGCCAACGAGAATGATAACGGACTTTTGCTCCTCCCCGTCCCTTTGGCTCCATAGGAGCGGACGAACAGCCGGCCGGCGGCGAGGGTACGCGATAGGGTAGCACTGCCCGGCCGCCGATCGGCTGCCATCACTCTGACACTCGGATCGTTCCAGTCACGATGCTGGGCTACGGGTGCATGTCGCCTGCACTCATTGGCAGCGAGGAGTTTCTGAGCTCTGACAACGCCACGTGAGCCTCATGGCTTCGGTTCACCGACGCCAGCTCGTCCAACTCAAGTGCAGCCTTATTTTCATACGGTGATGGAATCGATCCGTCGTAATCCGGGGTTCCATCATGTCGATCAGGGAAGAATTGGGACGGTAGAGTAGAGGAGCTTCACCGACCCTGCGCCATGAAAGGAAACGACTGTATGCTTTTGCAAGCTCCTACCACTCCCCTCCACGGCTCGTTCGCTTCGCGGCGTGTTCAGTGCAGACGAAGCATGCGGCAGACCCTTTCGTGGATCAAAGACGCCTTTTGAAACGGAAAGGCGAGTTGTGGAATGCATGGGCGGCGCCGAACGCGCACGCCCATCTCGGCATCTCGTGGCCAGGAACCGAGCGTGTCCCCAAACGCTCTCGATGCCTCGCTCGGCACGCCCCCTTCCTCCTTGCACAACGCAGCAGCATCCAACACCGCATCGCCCCACGAATCATTCCCCATGATCACACACTCCGCAACGGATCCGCTCCGCTGTAGAGGGCGAAGCGCCAGGAACCAGAGCAGAGACCGCGCCCCCGAGATCCAAGCGCGCGGCAATGATTAGGCGGAGGAAAACCCAGCCCCCGGGCGGAGAAAAGCGCGCGTGAAAGCGATCGAGATCGTGGTAAACCGCCATGATGAGAGATAATATTGGGCGCGTCGAGATGCGCGCCCGAGATGCCCTCCCATCATTCTGCTTGCTGCCGGATCGATGGCGCAGATGACCTGGCTCTGTCGTCGTCTTCGCCATCCACCGTGCGCTGCTGCGGCCACTGTACCTGTACGCTGCGTGACTGAACCTAGCGTACAGGCTACATGAGGCTAGTACCAGACTACGACGAGTATAATATACTCCGCGTGCGTACAGTGCACGAACGGCTTTGCATGCAGCAATCGTTGTTTCACTTGTTTGTTTGCTTTCTACGAGCAGTTGCCCCGCATTGCTGGGCTGGGAGCCTTTGAATTGAATTGAATTGAACGCGAGATGATTCCCATCCCATGCGAATGGAAAACAAAATTTGCCTTTGTCTGTGCCTTTCCCGGCCCCCACTCTTGCTGGGCCATCCGTCACTGCTGGCCTGCTTACCGAGCTACGAGTAGCACAGCTCCAAGGCCTGTGCCTAATGCGGAACTCAGGCTTGGTCCCGTGTCCCCTGTTTATTAATCGTAGTTTTTTCAGAGTTTAATCTAAATCCCTGCATGGATTGCCCTGGAATTATAATACTACCATTCGGCACTGACGCGCTCAACCGTTCATCATGTTTATCCTCCAAACCAACTCATGCGGCAATCATGTGCCAGTTCACGAGCTTGGATGTCCAAGTTACCGCTACTGTAGAACTAGCACTAAAAACTCGGAATCCGGAGGGCTGACGCGTAAAACTAGCACTGTTCGCAGGCTCCAGCGATTTCCTTTTGCAGGCCCATGATACGGCAGGGACGGAACCACGAGTCGAAAAACGAAGAAATTTTACTGGTGCTCTCAGCCGGGCCGGTGCAAGGAGACGTCTCTTTACTCCGCCTGCGCCCGCCGCAGCAGCCGCTGGTCCTGGCCCTGCGCGGCCTGCCTGTCTCGCTCCTTCTTCCCGGGTGCGCAGACACAGGCCAAGCGAAGCGAGCGATCTGCACACGCCCTGCCACTGCTCGATCGGCGACGCACGCTCTGTCCTCGGGATCCGCGTTGCATGGAAACAGCAAACGGACACAGCGCCCGCCGTTGTTGTTGCGGCTCTCCTCGCGGCGCGAGCTTCCCTACCCTGCTTGCGGCCGAGCAGAGGAACACGTATGAACAACAGAAACCTCGTCGCCGTATATTTCACCCTCCTTTTTCCCCTCACCGGCGCTCTTTTGCCGCGATCAGATTAAAGACCGATCGAATCCGGCCATCCACATGTCGAGGCGGGCAATCATGAACCGCCACTTTTCTTTCGCTCATTCCTATACAGCGCTCGTCCCATGTGCCCCTTCCTTTTCTCCCCGTCCTTTGATGCCACGGTGAAGTGAAAGAGCTCCTCGATCCCTCCTGGTTCCCGAGCTCCTGGCAGAGGGAACGGCGAGGTAGAAAGAAAAGGCGGCGTCCGGAGCCGCCGCTCTGTGCGCATCTGCGGGATGTGATCGATCCCGATGCGTGGGTTCCAATCGATCGACCGATCGATCAAAGCGGCCTGCTGTTCACGCTCGCGCAGAGCCCCGCTTTCTCGCTTTGTGCTTGCTCAAAAGAGAGCGAGCCCTAGCCGGCTAGCACCCTAGCTACCTCGCGTAGCCTTCTCCAAAACGGCGCGATTTTTAGACCACTCATGACATGCCCCCATCTGTTCCTGTGCTGGTACTACCCGTCGTCTGAACCTGACACGCCGAGCATCATGCGGTACGATTCGTTTACGCCCGTTGTTACAGGGGATAAACAATGCTTCTAACCATGGTGAGATTTCAACCATCTCGCCGTGTTGTAGTATAAACATACTACGCCCCACCTTGCAATGTCAATGCTCGGCAACGTGGCCCCGGGCGCGGCGAATAAAATCTTCACCGTGTGCGCAGGAGATCGCAACAGGACGGCAATGTAACAAATACGAGACCGCGAGGTAACCCGGATCGGTGCATATAAACTGTTCCCTCCATTCTTTCCTGGAAGCTTGCAACAGTGTCCATTTTATACTCGGGCCTTGCACGCGCGCTTACCAAGGCCTCAAAGTCCCCTAAAGAAAAAGAAGAATAGGGGAAAAAATAAAACGTACTACTAGTACTACACTTGTTTCGATCCGTTGAGTCCGGCGCGTAGTCGACCGATCGATCACACATGTGAGGACACTGTTGCGGATCAAACGGCAGGCTTAGGTGTAGTGAAGAAAGAAGAGGGAGCCGCCATGATTTTTAATCGTTCACGAGCGCGAGAGACGAAGGCGACAGCTCGCTGCTGTACTCATGTGCTCGCCTCTCCCCGAACCGTTCATCAAAACTGCTAATAAGCTCGTGGGACGGTAGGAGTAGGAGGGGAGGGCCCTTGATGCCTTCCTTTGTCTCCAATTTGGGCTCGGTTTATGCCTGCCTAAGTAGGACAAATCTGGAGTAGATAGACAGTGACGGACGCCCTATGGGCCTTGCGCGTGGATGCTACTACTACAAATTTGTTTTGTTCTTTTGCTGTTGTGCTTGTTAGGCTAGGGTAAAATGCCGTTGCCGCCCTTCCCTTCTGGACCATATGCCCGAGCACGGAGGAGATGTGGGTAGGGTAAAAGAGGAAGCTTGTCCTCCTTGCATGCCGATGGGTTTGACTATGTCCAGGCATAATTTACCCCTACTACTGTGTCTGTTAGAAATGGCTTCACCAGGTACTCCCTCAGTCCCAAAGAAAGAGTCGTTTTGGGCAGGCAGAAAAGTCCCGGTGAAAGTGTCGTTGTAGCTAGTAGCATGTACGGCCTAAACTAAGCAGCTGAACGCATGCAGTCCGTACATGACTTGCTCGGGCCCAGGGGAGAAAGAAAAAGGCATCGTCTCCGCCTCCAAGCAGAACCACACGCTATCCAAAAAAAAAAACAAGCGTTCCTCCATCCCAATCCGGCCACGCGCTATCCAAAAAAAAAAGAGGAGAGAACAAGCACTCCTCCATCCCAATCCAGATTTCCCAGCCATTCAATCCTCCAAATCCATGGGAGACTCCGATGAGGAGCAGGACAGCGACCATCGGAGGAGCTCTGTCCCCTGCCCTTCCTCCATCTCTGACCTTTGCTCCATCTCTGAAGGGCGCCATGCGCGCGGCCTGACCCATGGCCGGAGCTTAATCGACGACAGCCACAAGATCCAGGCGCGCGGGGGTCAATCGAGGGCGATGGCGGCAAGATTCAGTCGCGTGACGGCGGCCGCGGCTGTGCACACGAGCTCACCCGCGAGCGCGATGCCGGCGCGTGCGCTTGCGGCAGGAAAATTTTACTGCCTACTGACACGGTTCTTGTACTTATTCCAATTAAAAGGTGCAATTAATAAGGGTCTGCATGTCTTTTCCTTCCCAGCTAATTTGCCTCTATCCATCTCAGAACGACACATTGCCTGGGACGGAGGGAGTAAGTCTGTTCAAGTACACTCGTGGCTACTGTATTTGATTCTACTGACGAGATTCCCCTGAAGCGAGTTATTCTGTTGATGAAATCCATCGTGCAGGAAGCTGATTGGATGACACGGCTGGGTCTGTTCTAAAAAAAATGGAATTGCTGATAGAACCGGCATGAGTATCGGTCGTTTTTCATGCTGCTGTACTAACGTGTATCACGTCAGGGACGTGGTTAAAGCTGGTCCCGTTGTGAGAAGAGAGCAACATGGACAATTTCTCCCCTCTTGCTGAAGATCGACGAGTTAAATAACTTCAGAAACTTCACGTGGTTCGGACGACGTACAGGCGCTGCCGGCCACCACCGGCTGTCAGAGCATCCGGCACTTTTGTTCAGTTCCTGGGCATTTCGACGTGAGATTACCTTACCTGCGCGGCGGTGACCGTCTTGACCTGACCTGCTAACGGACCAGGGTTACGCGAAGATCCTCAGCCGGCAGCATGGATGGGTTCCGTGATTCGTTGAACGGCATAGAAAACAATGGAGCTACAAGACGGGTTGGTATCGGCGTGCCAACATTTTAAACACGATTGTTCTTGGCTCCTAGCTGCCGAGCGTGCCAACCCGATCATAATAATGTCTACACCACTACCCTCCAGTTTAGCCCCGAGCCGGCACCGGGTTCTTGGGCCACATCCATTACTGCAACTAGTGTAGAATAATGCATACGGTTGGAACGCAATGCACCGTTCTTGTGCTGTAGCTACTGTACCGTAGTACCGGCGTACATTGTGTGTCTTGTTTGCATCCACCTACATCTATATATGGGCAATTGTTGACACGCTCACCTCCATATCACATACAGTGACGGCGTTTGGTGGTCGCGCGGCAAAGCTCCAATTAAGAAGGCGGATCGGAAGAGGAATACCTGGTCAGATACAGGCCCAACAGTTCGCGTTTTGACTTTGCCCGAGTTGCTGACGCGTACTCGTAGTAACATACATGATTGGCACGACGCCCTCTACTGTTACCACTGCACCGGACACCAGGTCATCCCTCAACACCTCGCAAGTCCAAGGAGCTCAACTAGTAAAACAAGTGTGCCAATTCGTTGGTCGATAAGTACGTTGAAGCTTGCACGGTGACATTGATGCCACAGGTAATTCGTTTCACGCTCTATGAAACAGCCAGGCACAAGATCATCAGACACGCATGTCAACAAGTAGTATGATCACCTTCCAACGATCGAGCACATCCCAAAGGTCAATCTTGTCGAAAGCACAGCGACCGTCACACGGCATAATGCTGCTACTACAGTGTACTAGGTGTGGTTAAGCGTGTGCGTTTGTTCGTCGATCCCCTTTCAACTCTTGGGAACGGGGTAAAAAAAGCAAAGCAAACCAGCCTCGAACCCCAAGAAGGCCACAGGGTAGAAAGCCAACAAAGCAAAAACAGAGAGAGAGAGAGAGAGGGGAGATAGGGGTAGGCGACGGGCCCCGTGATTCCCTTCACCTTTCGCTTTCCTCTTCGCCCCCTCCCTCTCTCTGTCCACCGCCTCACGCATCCTCAAAACCGATCCCTCGAATCCGCCCGCCCGCTCTTCGCAGCTGCTGACGGCCGTGCGGAAATGTGATGGCGCGCCGCTACTAGAGGCCAGACAGACAAGTGTCGTCCTGGACGCGATGGCGCTGACGCTGGACCCGCCGGCGCCGCCGCCGCGCCGGTCGGTGTCGACCAGCTGCGACCTGCACCCGGGCGAGACCTTCACGGGCTTCTGCGCCGCCTGCCTCCGCGAGCGCCTCTCCGGCCTCGAGGCCTCCGCCGCCGGCGCCGGCGCCGCGCCGGGCCGCAAGTCCACGTCCGCCATCCGCTCGCTCTTCTCCCGCCCCTTCGCCGCCGCTGCCGCCGCCGCGCCGTCGTGCTCCGGCGAGCCGGACCTCCGCCGATGCAAGTCCTTCTCCTGCGGCGGCCGCGGGATCGACGCGCTCAACGCCGGGTACGAGCCGCAGCGGCGGTCGTGCGGCGGGCCGAGGAGCACGCTGTGGGCGCTGTTCCACCAGGACGACCGCGAGCGCGTCCGCGACGGCACGGCGTTCGGCGCGTTCCCGGCCTCGTCCTCCGCCGCCGCCGCCGCGCTCGCTGCCGAGGTCCAAGTCCACCCCCGCCGCCGCCGGTGGTGTGCGTCCCCGAGGAGTTCCTGGAGGAGGAGATCGCGGTGGCCGAGGAGGAGGAGGACGGTTCCGACGAGATCACGCCCGTGGTGGAGGACCCCGTTCCGGTGGTGGACAGCACGACCACCTCCGGGGAGGTGATGGACACCGCCGACGCAGCCGCATCGCGGGATGTCAGGGCGATGAAGGAGCACATAGATCTCGAGGCCTCGCTATCTCACCAGCCGTCCAAGAAGACGCCGCCCAAGGACCTCAAGGAGATCGCGGGGAGCTTCTGGCTGGCCGCCTCGGTGTTCAGCAAGAAGTGGCAGAAGTGGCGGCGGAAGCAGAAGCTCAAGAAGCAGGAGTCCTCCACAAGCAAGGCGGCGGCCGCGGCAATGCCCATGCCGTCCAAGCCATCCACCAAACCCTCGTTCCTCCGGCGCAGCCGGTTCCGCGGCGACGGCGGCTCGGAGTTCGCCGGCGGGCGCCGGTCCTGCGACACCGACCCGCGGTTCTCCCTCGACGCCGGCCGCATGTCCGTTGACGATGTTGGATTCTCCTGGGACGAGCCCCGCGCGTCGTGGGACGGCTACCTGTTCGGCGGCGGCGGCGGCGCCGCTGGATTCGGTGCTCTTGGCGGCCGCGCGCCGGCGCTGCCGGTCTCCCGTCTCCCGCCCATTCTCTCCGCGCTGGAGGACTCCCCCGCAGGCGGCGGGTTCGTGGAGCGCTCCGACGGGCACATCCCCGTGGAGGAGGATTCCCAGCCGGAGCCGTCCGACTCCGATACCAACGTTCCCGGCGGCTCGGCGCAGACGCGGGACTACTACATGGACTCGTCGTCCAGCCGGCGGCGCCGCAGCTTGGACAGGGTCAGCTCCGCGCGGAAATCCGTCGACCTCGCCGACGCGACAAAGCCAGTGCCCGTGCCAGTCCCCGTCACCATGCCTAACGGTAACTGCAAGGTGTCCCCGTTGGTGAACAGCTCCGAGTTCTACCACTTCCAGCACGCGGAGGATCTGCTCGAGCACCACCGCCTCAGCACGAGCTCCCTCGCCGATGACTTCTCCGCAAGCTTCGAGGCCGCCGCGTTCCACCACCACGCCAAGAAGCCGCGCCACCGCTGGGTGAAGGCGCTGTCGCTCTGGGGCCTCATCCACCGCCGCGCCGCGGGCGCCGGACGGACGCCGCCGGCGACCGCGCGTTCTCGGAGCCGTGGCCGGAGCCCGTGCGCGGCGCCCGCGGGTTCGGCAACGGCCGGACGATGCAGCGGTGCAACAGCAACGCGAGCGCGCGGAGCTCCTTCAGCAGCAACAGCGCCGGGCTGGGCAGCTCGCGGCGGAGCGCGTGCCACGTGGACGCCAAGCGGCGCCGCGGGGACGAGTACTGCTGCGGCGCGGCGGCGCTGGAGCGGAACCGCAGCGCGCGGTACTCGCCGGGCGCCGCCGACAACGGGATGCTGCGGTTCTACCTGACGCCGGTGCGCAGCGCCAGCGGGCGCCGCACGCCCGGGCGGGGGCTGCGCTCGCAGTCGTTCGCCAGGACCATGCTCAGGCTGTACTGACGATGGATCGAGGTTCCGTTCAGGTCAATGCTGATTCGTTCGTTCCCGTAGGTACTAGTAGTGGATTAGTAGTCTTCATTCAGGTTGTGTATGGCTGCCTGATGGTAGTAGTATAACCATAAATCGTTTTACATGGTGGGTGATCTTGTGTAGTGCCGCGATGCGTTTGTTCATTTTGGGTTGCTGGATAAAAGTGAAGTTCAATCTCACAATAACATTTTACTAGTATTTCCTGCTGCTGGTTCTTCCGTTTCGCCATTGCTGGTGTTTAGAGCTGAGTATGTAGTGGAGTGTTGCAATGGAGCTTGCCATTTGCAAATCTCCGTGTCAGTTTCTTGTCAACGGGGTCCTACCAGCTGCAATGCCATTGTCCTTGTCCGGCCACCGTGGCGAGCTGCTTTGACAAAGGGACGCAAAAGTCGTCGTCGTCGTGGAGGCATGCGCCCGGCGGCTGCAATGCAACGTTCGGCTCTCGGCCCCGGCCGCGTCAGTGGCCACCGCACCTGATGGACCGGTGGGCAACGTGTTGCGCCGCCTCGGAAACCGTTAAAGGCGACCACCTCATATTCTGTTGGTCCCAAGGCGCACTCGCTGCCTGCCGTTCTTCGGCGCGCTGTTCTCTCCTCTCGGCAAGCGGCCAGCGCGTCCCCGAGCTCGGGCCGAACCGCGCGGCGGCGCCGTGTCGTGGGCTCTCGCTCCCCTCCGCTCCGGTCGGATCGTTAGTTCCGCGTTCGCGCGTGCGCGCGACGAGGAGCGAAACGCGGGGCGCGCACGCGCGGTTGTTGGGTTGCGAACCGAACCGAACCTCCGATCGCGGGCAGCGGGATCTGAGATAGAGAGGAGGCGGCCGGCACAAGGCGTGGGATTCTGATTCGGCGCGCCGGGGGAGGACGTGGACGTGTCCACGCGACCCGGTTAAAGTAATCCGGCGCGGCGCCGGATCTGAGCCGAGGCGAAACACGATCTTGTGCCGCCCGCGCATCGACGCGGCAGGCACGCATGTGCACCAGGAAACGGACAAGCGCCCACATGTTCGTGTGACTTCGTCGAACTCCGCTGCTTCATTCCAAAAGATCGCAGAACGTTTCGGAACAGTTCTCCCAGCCCAGCTGCAAATCTGGGTAGTACAACCAAAAGAAAAATGAAATCTAGCGCATGCTACCTTCCAAGATTTTCCTTCGTCTATTTTACTGATCGCGTGAACTTGCCTGCCAGTGAAATTGTTTTACCGTCTCGTTCCCGCTAGTAGTAACGCTACCGTTGGACAGTAGTACGAGTACTAGTAGTCGCACGGACGCTATTGATTGGACGGCAGCCATGAACGATCACGCCGGGAGTGCCTTCACTCACCGTCTCATCACCAGCTAAGCCGGAAGGAAGAAGCAATGGCGCCGTGAGCCTTCGTGTCGCCGGCTCGTCTCGTCGGGGAATGAATACGACGGGACTTAATTGGGCACCCGGGGATGTACGTGACGCCGGGTAGCGGCCCAGGGCCCAGCGCGCTCTGAACCCCGCTGTTAACACGCATTCATGCCGCTTCTGACCTGAGTTGCCCGCACCCCGCACCCCGCAGTGAAGATGATGATGCGGGCTTACGGCATCGTGGGGCCGCCGGCCGGGCCCGGGTAGCCCCGTACCGTATCGTCGCTCGCCCCGCCCGGCAATGGCCCTGGCAATAGCGTAGCATGTTGCCGGTCTCATCTCATCTCAGTCATCTCCTGTTGCCGCGCCCGATCGATGTAACCTCTCCGGCTCGGATCGGAGAGGCGACGTGTCAACGGATGTCTCCTCATAACAGTTAGGCAACTGAACATGAGTTGCCCACTCGTCTGCGTGACCCACAGATTCGTGCCGTGCCAGGAGACGCCGCGCACAGTGTCCGACGTGCTCGCCAGGGCCCTACGGCACACTGTGCACGCTCCCAAACTCTGCCGTCTTTCACAGCTCACGTTCGTGAAAGAGATGCACGGCGGCGCGCGCTTTCACTTTGTTCGGCCCCGTGCGTCGCGTAGCAGTAGTGGCCGTGTGCTACCGGCACAGTACGCGTTTCACGCTCCGCAGAGTACAGCGACTGCTGCGTGACAGCCAGATGATTAGTACCGCTTCAACGCTGGATGGGAGACAGCGTGCAGGCTCGCCTGAAACTCTGTACTGAAGGGTATACGCCGTGCAACATCTGTACCCAACGGTGAATTACTCCACCGTGAATCAGCTCGTCATTTGAATTGAGGTACTACTGACGTGGTCATTGTGGGCCTGCCTGCCGTGTGTTAAATTCGGACTTCATTGTAACACGATCTCTGCATCGAAGTCGCGAAGCACCAAATACGAAATGAAGAATCCGAATCCGGGGAACTATTCGCAGGGCCAAATTTGCCCTGGTTAGAGTTGACCCCGGCAGGCCGGCGGCTCGATCCACGGGGAGCACACGGTCGTTCTCGCAGTCGTTTCACCGCCTTTGCTCCAACAATCTCTCTCTTTCGTCCCAGATGATCATACATGCGAACTTGACGTGACGATTGACCATGCCGGTGGAATGAGCTGTACAAGTTCTGCTCCATGTTTTGGGGCGCACCTTTTTCTGCTCCTTCTGAGCTCTTACAGCGAACACGTTTGGACGTTCCTCAGTTTTTCCTTTGAAGCCACGCAAGATTGAACTCAACATGATCTTCTCGAATCATTTACGAGCACGGGTGTACGTGGCTTGTCATTCATTTCCAATGATTTTTGTACTGTGTGTAGTGCATACCACGAAGTTGTTGGGCCCTCTCTGTCGCGGCCCAGCAGAGCAGAGCAGCCTAGGCCATACCGATACAAGCGGCGCGGAGGATCTGATTAAGGCCCCTGATTCATATAGTTGGGCTTTCAGTAGGAGCCGTGATGGGCCTTTTCCAACCGAAATAGACAAGGCTAGGGGCCATTTGTCCTGAAAAGATGTCTTTAAAAAAATAGGCAACGTTCCCTCTTGGGTCAAGATCATATGGTCCACGTTGAACTTTTTATAGTTCTCACACGAAACCTGGTTCTCATATTATACGTTTTCAAAAATACTAAAAAAAGAAAAAAGAGACTTCATGAATTTCACTCGATAAAAAAGTCAGGAAAGACATACTCTACCTCAAAATTTAGATTATATCTTTTCTCTGCACAAACGTCTTTTAATTGCTCGATTCAGCACACGGGTTTGTGGAGCCAAATATAAGTAATGTTAGCTAGTGCCCATAATCTAGTGCTCGTGTAATGAAGTCCATGTCCTAAATGTGGGTCATAGTTCCTTAACCTATCGGACCAGTTAAGCCCGATTGAATCTGCTAACAACAATGCTCTTTATAATTCATCTTTTCTTCTTTTCAATCGACTGAAAAAATCACAATGATTTATACTAGAATTTGTATTGTTATTTATTTTTGAAGACTTATGCAACACGTAGATAGAGGAAAAAAATATTTAAATGCGTAGATTGTAGGAAAAAAATTAGATTGTTCGACTTCGATCCAGTGATGTTGAATGATGACCAAACTTTCAATCGACTAGAAATTCGCAAGTCTAATTGGTAAAAGCCAATAATTGTCCACAGGCCCGTTACATTACATGCTTTCTGGATGTTGCGGTGCCAAGTTACGCAATATAAGCCAATCAAATGGAATCATGGCACCATGAACAACACTTGTTTTGGCAAATGGAAGAGGTTTTCTGCCTTGATGTGTCTGCACACAATGAACAACTTGATGTGGTACCCTGAAAAAAAAAACAACTTGATGTGGTTATCTACCTTTCCAACTTCATGTGGTTGTCTACCTTTTCCCCCGATTTTTTTTTTTTGAGTGGCGTCAGGATTATCAACGACGAGTGAACAAGACCTTTGATCAGAAAGCAGGGCTAATATCAATTCAACACCGAACTTACGGCTTTGACGGTCCTACCGACTTGCCGATGCCCAACTTTCACAGGCAGATGGAGCATGGTTCTTCAGGTTCCGGTCCGTGCATTTTTCAGAGACTTTCCGCATGCCATGAGTGTCGTACTTGAATTCTACCTGCCATCACGGCGACATGGAAGTACACAGGTAACGACCTGGCGATGCCCACTGGAAGTGCGGGTTGGTAGATGCCGAAAGAAGAGAAGCATACTAGTGCGACCACTATCCAGGCG
>JAUNZO010001629.1:0-10837 GCA_031894775.1 Chloris gayana
TGTTGAGATATGTATGTATAGGCGTATAGTACTCATATATAATACTCATGTAACCCTAACCAGCCTATGGCTGCCTATATTAACGGCGCCCCAAGCATCCTGCTGTGCGTGGCCTTTGCCCCAAGTCTCTCTCTCTACATGGTATAGAGCAACCCTAGTCCTAGGGCTTCCGCTGCCCCTACCCAAGCCGCCGCCGCCGCTGCTGCCCCTCACCCTTTCTCCCTCCCACCTCCCATCCCCTACCACCATGTCTTCCTCATCCAGCACCGACTCGGCAGCCTCTAGTTCGGCCCCGACCTCCGCCGCTGCCGTCTCTCTCAACCCCTTCTCCACGGTCGCCGTGCGATCCCACGTTCCCGTCATCCTCGACATGCAAGAGTCTAACTACGGCAAGTGGTCGTCGTTCTTCAAGACGATGTGCGGCAAGTTTGGTCCGACCCACCACATCGACGGCTCCGACCCCGTACCCGACGACCCCTTCCGGCCGCGAGCCGACCGTGCCGTCCTCGACTGGATCCAATGCTCCGTCGCCGACGACGTCTACGATCTCGCCTCCGACGATGACCCGGACGGCGTTTGCCCTCCGGACTGCCGTGCAGGATTTGTTCCAGGACAACAAGGAGTCGCGGGCGATCTTCCTCCACAATGAGTTTCACTCCCCGGTCCAGGGCGATCTCACCATCACGGAGTACGCCACCCGCGTCAAGAAGCTCGCCTCGTCTCTCCGCGACGTCGGTCACCCCGTCCAAGACTCACGGCTCGTGCTGAACCCGCTCCGCGGCCTCAACCCGCGCTTCTCCAACACCGCCGACAACATCGCCTCGACCGTGCCGTTTCCCACCTTCGCTCGGGCCCCGTCCCGACTGAAGATAAAAGAGACCCGCCTCAAGAACGAGTCCCGGGTCACCCAAACCACGGCGCTCGCCGCGGCTTCATCCTCGCTCCGGTGGTTCCGGGTGTCGCGGCTCCTCATCCACCTCGGCGGCTGCACCTCCCTCCGGCGGCCCCTCCGGCGGCCGTGATTCCCGCCGTGGTGGGCGGAACAAGGGTCGCCGGGGCTCCGGTGGTCGCGGCCCGTCGTCCACCGCGTCTACACTACCACCCGGACCCCGGATCTGCTTCAACCCGCAGCTTCTCCAGCAGGGTCGCAACGCTGGTCTCCTTGGTCGCTCCCGCACGGCCAGGCCCACCACACCACGTTCGCCCCGCTTCAGCTGCCGGCGCCTCCTGCCATCGCGCCCTCGCCCTCGTCGCCGGCCTGGAACCGGGATGGCCTCATCGCGGCCTTGAACAACCTCTCCACCTCCGGCCGGGTCGTTGACACGGGTGCCACCTCCCACATGGCATCCGAGGAAGGTATTTTTCTCCGCCTCCGACACCTCTCTTCTCCTGCCACCGTCACGGTTGGCAATGGCTCTCGTGTGCCCGTTACTCGATGCGCGATGCGGCGACACACTCCTCCACACTCCCTCGTCCAACTTTGTTCTTAACAATGTTCTCTTTGTTCCCTCTTTAATTAAGAATCTCTTCTCTCGTTCGCCACTTTACACGAACTAATCCTTGCACTATTGAGTTTGATGCTGATGGTTTTTCCATTAAGGACCGCAGGACCCGACGCGTGATTTGTCGCTTCAATAGCGATGGTGATCTCTACACCATCCCACCTGCACCGTCCCTCCTCCAGGATCACGCACTCCTCTCCACGGTGGCCGACGTTTCCATTTGGCACCAACGCCTCGGTCACCCGGCTCCGCCGCCCTACATAAACTTCGGCGTCTCTCCTACATAGTTTGCAATAATCAAGCGTCTCGCCTCTGTCATGCATGTCGGCTAGGCAAACATACACGCCTACCTTTCAATAGTTCGGTGTCTCGTAGCACAGCCTTGTTTTGATCTTTTACATTGTGATGTATGGACATCTCCGATTGCTAGCATCTCTGGTCATAAATATTACCTCTTAATACTCGATGATTTTTCGCATTATAGCTGGACCTTTCCGTTAAAGCAAAAATGTGATGTTCATGCTACAATCGTTGCTTTCCACGCTTATGTCCTAACCCAGTTTGGTGTCTCTCTCAAGGCAATTCAGGCTGACAATGGCACCGAGTTCCTCAACTCGGCGACCACCGCGTTCCTCACCGAGCGCGGCGCCCGCTCCGCCTCTCCTGCCCCTACACGTCACCGCAAAACGGTAAAGCCGAGCGCATGCTTCGCACCATCAACAACGCTATCCGCACCTTGCTGTTCCACGCATCCATGCCGGCGTCCTATTGGGCCGAAGCTCTTGCTGCTGCCACTCTTCTCCTTAACCGCACACCAGCGACATCTACACCAAACTCTACCCCATACACCATTCTCCACGGCAAACCCCCAACCTACGACAATCTCCGAGTGTTCGGGTGTCTCGCTACCCCAACACATCGTCCACTTCCCCACATAAGCTCGCTCCTCGTTCCTCGCCTGCGTCTTCATTGGGTACCCCTCCATGCACAAGGGCTACCGTTGTCTTGACCTCACTACACGTCGCGTTCTCATCTCACGCCACGTCGTCTTCGACGAGACAACTTTTCCGTTTCGTTTCAGGAATGATGAAGACAAGAACCCGGAGTTCCTCCTCTCCACCGGCACCACGCCACCTCCGGCCGCCGTTGCGGGCGCTGCACTCGTCCGCCGTGCTGCCCTCGTTGGTGCCGCCGCACCCGACTACGACGAGGCTGTGCCGCCCATGCACTTCATGCATGCCCATCGAGCGCCGTCTACGTCCATCGCCAGCACGCTCGCCTCGCTCGGCAGCCCTGCCGGTCCGCCGCCTCGACGCCCCGGCACGCCTCCCTCGCCGGGTAGCCCTGCCGGCCGGACGCCACGACGTCTCCCGGCGTGGTCACCGGCGTCTTCGTCGCACACGGCGTCCACCCCGACTACGAGCCTTCCGTCGCCGGCACTGCGCCCACGGTGGTTGCCCCTGCTGCCTTGGAGCCGCAACGCCATCCCATGGTCACGCGTCGCTCCCACGGCATCACCAAGCCTCGTCACATGCTCAACCTCAACGCTGCTCACACCGTCGCCTCGCCCGTGCCGACCGACTACCGCAGCGCCCTTGCCGATGCCAACCGGCGCGCTGCGATGGCCGACGAGTACAGGGCCCTTATGGACAATGGCACTGGACCCTCGTCCCTCGGCCTCCGGCGCCAACGTCGTCACCGGCAAATGGATCTTCAAGCACAAGCACCACTCCGACGGCAGCCTAGCCCGGCACAAGGCCCGTTGGGTCGTGCGTGGCTACTCCCAACGACCGGGCGTCGACTACGACGAGACGTTCGGTCCCGTTGTCAAACCGGCAACGATTCGGGTTGTCCTCGGCCTCGCTGCCTCACGCCACCGGCCAATACATCAACTCGACGTCAAGAATGCGTTCCTCCACGGCAACCTCGACGAGACCGTCTCATCGCCAACAGCCCCCGGCTTTGTGGACCCGAGCAGCACCCGACCACGTCGCCTCTTGCGAAGTCCCTCTACGGCTTAAAGCAAGCCCTCGCGCATGGTACCAGCGGTTTGCCTCCTACATCGCCAAGCTCGGCTTCACCGCCTCCTCCTCGGACACATCACTATTTGTCTACAAGGATGGCGTGCACTCGGCATATCTTCCGCTCTACGTCGACGACATCGTCCTTATCGCCTCGTCTCCGGCCCTCCTGCAGTCCTTCACCGCACAGCTTCGCACGGAGTTCTCCATGACGGATCTCGGGCCACTCTCATTCTTCCTCGGCATCTCCGTTCGCCGGGATAACATCGGCTTGTTTCCGTCGCAGCGACGGTACGCCGTCGACCTCCTCCGACGTGCCGGCATGGCCGAGTGCCACTCCACATCGACGCCCGTGGACACTCGGGCCAAGCTCTCGCCACCGCCGGGCCGCCGGTGGCTGATCCTCGAGATATCGCAGCCTCACCGGTGCTCTTCGATACTCGACACCGACTCGCCCGACCTCGCCTATGCTCGTTCAACGGGCGTGCCTCTACATGCACGATCCGCGTGAGCCTCACCTCGCGCTCGTCAAGAGGATTCTTCGGTATGTCAAGGGAACATTGGACCACGGTCTCCATATCGGCATCTCTCCCACGACATCCCTCACCGCCTACTCCGATGCCGACCGGGCTGGCTGCCCCGACACCCGCCGATCTACGTCGGGCTTCGCGTCTACCTCGGCGACAACCTCATCTCCTGGTCGTCGAAGCGCCAAACCACCGTGTCCCGCTCCGGTGCCGAGGCCGAATATCGAGCCGTCGCCCATGTCGTCGCTGAATGCTGCTGGGTTCGCCGACCTATCGCAGGAGCTTCACCATCCGATTCATTCTGCCACCATTGTCTATTGCGACAACGTCGGCGCCATATACATGACAGCTAACCCTGTTCATCATCGTCGCACCAAGCACATCGAGCTGGATATTCACTTCGTTCGAGAGAAGGTGGCTCTCGGCCAAGTGCGCGTTCTTCATGTCCCGTCATCTCACCAGTTCGCTGATATTATGACCAAGGGTCTGCCATCTCCGCTGTTCTTGGAGTTCAGGTCCAGTCTCTGTGTTCGGCAACCTCCCGTTGAGACTGCGGGCGGGTGTTGAGATATGTATGTATAGGCGTATAGTACTCATGTATAATACTCATGTAACCCTAACCAGCCTATGGCTGCCTATATTAACGGCGCCCCCAGCATCCTGCTGTGCGTGGCCTTTGCCCCAAGTCTCTCTCTCTACACAATGTATCAATTCTAGTCACGAATCCGTGTACCAATTCGGACTGTCAGTACAGTATTATAATACACTCGGTTGATTTGACAACAAACGTTGCGATTTCTTTCGTTCACACAAATAACACGGAGCTGCTCGCTTGCTTGATTCACACGCTATTAAGTTCGTTCCCGGTTGCAGGATCAATGCTTTTATCACTGGAACGAATTGATAATTGTAGACTATCGGCTGCGTACAGAACTGTTCCTCCCTCCATCAGCACGCCAGACACCATACGGTGATTTGCGGTATGCCGGTATCTGGATGTTTTAGATCGTTCCACGTCGGTTCAAGTATGGCTGAATGTCTTCGGTGTACAGGAGGATCTGTGTTATGACTTATGAATACGTTCGAACCCCAGGCATCATGGGGTGCCATACTAAAAACTTTGCTTGCGTCATGGGGTGATCTATATGGCTTATATCTAATCAATGGCAAAGAGATCAATAGTTCCCTTTTTTCCAGAAACTTCACGCGGAAGAAAAATACCAAAGTCACTGTTATTACATTTTGGTGAGACCAGTACGTTGTTACAGGTGGGGGTTAAACCGGCCCGGCCGGTTTCCGTTTTCACGTGCCACGTCGTGCTCGACGCGTGGATGACCCCGGAGCAACAAGAACCGATACCGAAAGTTATTTTCAGGGCGCCATTGATTAAGCACTGCTAACATGTGGGAGTGAGGACGACAGAGCAGTCGGCTGCGCATTTCTGTTCCTGCGTCTACTCCGGTACAGATCAGGAACAGAGCGCAACTGGAGGGACATGGAAGCGGGAACAGGCACACTGCCGTAGACATGAAAACGCAGCTCCCTGTTCCGGTGTTTATGAGCGCAGCATGCGCAACCCTTGAATTTTCGTGTACAGCTTCAGTTATACTACAGGATCGTTTCTCTGACCTGGTTTGAGCTGTTCGGTCCGGTTGCTTCATCCGAAAGGTGATGAGCAGATAGATGCTGTATCTGACGCGCACACACAGATACGACCCTTTCGTTCCATCGGACGGTCGCTGTCGCGCTGACTGCTTTGAATGTGCAGCGGACCGGGCGATCGACGGCGGCTATTCAGTTCAACTAGCTAATAGCGGGAAGGAGACCGCGGACACCGATCGATGTTCCCATGGCGCCCTGAAGGAGGGTCAACCCGACCCCCGGCGCGTGGAAACCCTCAAAAAAACAGATGCGCGATCCATATTCGCGGTGCCGATGCCGCACAAGGCCGGCGGTGTAACGCGCGCCTGACTCGCCGTGGCGTCGCGCGTGCGTTAGTTCTGATGAACTGCGTAGTGCGTTGGTGCGTGCTGAATCCTAGTTCTTCCTCGGTTTGTGGGAAGCACAGGACAGTGTCGGCGATATCACGCGCACCAGGTTCCCCTCAAGTACTGAAGTACACATGTCAGTGGTCACAGCATGCAGACGATCAGCTTCAATCAGTGTCGTCTGCGCCGTTCTGTCCTTCCCGGAAAAACACCTCGTGTACAACCAAACCAGGAGGTCAGCGAACGTAACCTCACCTCATTAACTCACGCCAAGCTCGGTGTGTGGACGCTGAATCAAAGGTTGGTAGCTCAACCAGTGGCAGCCCACTTGGCTAGCTCTCCTTGACTGGATTAGGCGCGTGCGTAATCCTGAATTACAGAGGCGTGTTGAGCGGCTAACTCGCCGGCGCTCGGCAAAGCAAACGCGGCCGTGTAGTCCACGAGGCAGGGGAAGTTACCGGCCGAGTGGTGCGACGGCGACAAACGAAAGCGAAGGCACGGGGGCCGCTTGCCCGCCGGAACGCAGCCGTGACCGCGAGATGCCGACGCGCGGCAACGGCCCGCGGGCGTGGATGGTATCGTCAGCTCGATCGCTCTGGTGGGTTTGATGAGAAGGTTCGAGCACGTACTCGTAACTAGCTAGGCTAGTGTGCAATGACCATTGACGCGGTGGTTTACATCATAATTTAAATCCCGTCGACCTCGTCGCGCCAAGCGGTCGTTCACGGGGTCACGCAACCGCCGCCCCGGTCGACCACGCAGCGGCCGCGGACATCCCGGCTATCAGTCCACACGCACGCAAGGCAAGTCAGTCCTCGCGGCGGGGCTATAAGAGGAAGCGGCGAGCACCACCTCTCCTTTTATTAAATAAACTCGAAACCCCTCCTGCTCCCGCGCTGCTCGTCAACTTGGAAGTAGTTTACAACCGGTTTGCGTTGCCCGTCTAGCGTTCTGGTTGGGAGGTAGGTCACCTCCCAGATCACGCGCGCTTTGCCCGCCACTCTGCTGCACGCCGGCGCGGCGCGCAACCCTCTCTCCCCTCCTAATCCTACCGCTACCGCCCCGGCCGCTGCCCAAGTCGTCGCTCGCTCGCCAGTGCAACTGCGCAAGTTGGTGGCGGCCGCTCACCGGAATCCCCGGCCACGCGCATGTGCGCCGCTTGCTGATCGTGGTCACGCCAAACGCTGCCCACCTTCACCCGACCCTCTTATATCCTCCGCGTCGCACGTCCTTGCTTCCTGCCTCGGCTGAGTTCACCCGTCTTCCAGCCATCCACCACCAGAAAAAGTTCGTTGGGAGGAGCTAGTTGGAACAGATCACCGCGAGCGATCGATGGTGATGGTGCCGCCCGGGGTGGCGCGGCGGTCCGTGGTGGCGGAGCTGGAGGGCGCGCTGCTCCGCAGAGCCGACACGTTTCCGTACTTCATGCTCGTGGCCTTCGAGGCCTCGGGCCTGCCCCGGTTCGCGCTCCTGCTGGCGCTGTGGCCGCTCCTCCGCCTGCTCGACCTCCTCGGCCGCGCCGACCTCTCCCTCCGCGTGGCCGCGTTCGCGGCCACGGCCGGCGTGCCGCGCGCCGAGGTCGAGGCCGTGGCGCGCGCCGTGCTGCCCAAGTTCATGGCCAACGACGTGGACCCCGCGGCCTGGGCCGCGTTCGGGTCGTGCACCGGCCGCCGCGTGGTGGTCACGCGGCTGCCGCGCGTCTTCGCGGAGCGGTTCGCCAAGGAGCACCTCGGCGCGCACGAGGTGGTGGGATGCGAGCTCGAGTTCAGCCGGCTCAAGCGCTCCACCGGCGTGGTCACCGGCGTCGGCGGCCAGGCCGTGGCCGACCGCGTGCGGGCGCTCTTCGACGACGGCGACCAGCCGGACCTCGGGATCGGCGCGTCGGAGTCGGAGCTGGCGCGCGCCTTCTTGCCGCTCTGCAGGGTACGTATACACGTCCGGCACTACCGATTGCGTTGTACAGTGCTTACTCGGTCTTACGTTCCGTTTTGGTCGGCTGCTTCGGCCTCTTCATTTCTCGGTACAGCTAGTAGTACACGTACAAAAGTTGAAATTTGGAGTGCCGGATAAGCTGCAGCCACCGCCCATGCACCAATGGAACAGCTAGCTATACCCGTGCGTTACTGTTCACGGGAATATCTGCGATGGGCTGGGGTGAGGATAAATGGGAACCATAAGCACAGCACATCGCCTTGACCATGTGTTCGTGTGATCAAGCAGCCACACGGGTCGTGGCACAATAACTCAGGATTGCAACTTGCGGTTGTTCCTTCGTCGTCCAAGTAGAATAAACCCGATCCAATGAATACCAAAAAAATCATCACTACCTCCTTATTATTTTTATATTCGTTGCTATTTAATAATTTTATTTTGTGACTAATGATGACAGTCTTTAGTGATCTAATCATTGATAAGCAGCACGTATGTTTTGGTTCATGCAGAGGCAGCTCCACCCGCCGTTCGCCGCCGTCGACACCGCCAACGCCCCTCCCTTCCGCCCGGTGATCTTCCACGACGGGCGCCTGGTGTGCCGGCCCACGCCGTTCATGTCGCTGGCCATCCTCGTCTGGCTCCCCCTGGGCGCGCTCGTCGCCTTCGTCCGCATCGCCGTCGGCCTCATGGTCCCCATCTGTATCATCCCCCACATCGCGCCCATCTTCGGCGGCGCCGTCATCTCCCACGGCCGCGCGCCGCCGCCCGTCGGCACCAACTCCGACGACGACTCGCCGTCCGGCGTCCTCTTCGTCTGCACCCACCGCACGCTCATGGACCCGGTCGTCCTCGCCACCGTGCTGGCGGGCCGCCGCGTGGCCGCCGTGACCTACTCCATCTCCCGCCTCTCGGAGATCCTCTCGCCCATCCCGACCGTGCGGCTCACGCGGGACCGCGACGCCGACGCGGCGCGCATGCGCTCCGAGCTGACCAAGGGTGACGTGGCGGTGTGCCCGGAGGGGACCACGTGCAGGGAGCCCTTCCTGCTGCGCTTCTCCGCGCTGTTCGCGGAGCTCAGCGACCGGATCGTGCCCGTGGCCATGGACTACCGCGTGGGCCTGTTCCACCCGACCACGGCCAGGGGGTGGAAGGCCATGGACCCCATCTTCTTCTTCATGAACCCGCGCCCCGTGTACGAGGTCACCTTCCTCAGCCAGCTCCCCGCCGAGAAGACCTGCGCCGCGGGGAAGAGCCCCGTCGACGTGGCCAACTACGTGCAGCGGATACTCGCGGCGCAGCTCGGGTTCGAGTGCACCAGCCTCACGCGCAAGGACAAGTACAGGGTGCTCGCCGGGAACGACGGCATCGTCAACGCCAAGCCGCAGGTGGCCAGGGAGCCGGCGTGGTGGCAGCGACGCGCCAAGGAGGTGCTCGGCTTCCTGCTCCACTGATCGCTACTGCTACTGGCCAGCGCCGCGCACGTTTTTGCCGGCGGTCAAGCAAGCACCACTTCGCTTACACATTTGATTGAGTTCGTTCTATATACTTTCGTACGTAATTTACGCCAAACAAATGTAAAATACGACCATTAGCAGTGTTTTAGTCTAGCGCTTGGTGATTTCGTTTGTTTGCCTTTGAAATACCAGGAATTTACTTCCGTAGAATGTCTAGGAAAATCTACCACTAATTATATTGATCAAAAGTTTGCTCCCTCAAAATAAAAGGGTTCTAGATATTTTTCGTGTTCTCTTCTTTTTTAGAGAAAAGGCTTACGCCCTGCTTTTTCATTACGAAAGCAAAAGAGTCATGCTGGGGTTACCAGCTTACAAGCATTCAAGTGCACACATCCTTACAAGTCATTCCAGAAAAACTCTCAGCAAAGATCTAGCCTACCCCTACTCTGCTAAGAGGGCGCACCAAGTCTTGAAGATTTGCCATCATCTGCCCAATCGCCTCTTTCTCTTGGCCCCTACTCAATGCACTCCATCTCTGCATCATCGAAATCACTCTGTGAATTAATACTTCAGGGTTAGAAATAATACGATCTTGAAAGACGGAATCGTTTCTATTTAGCCACGCTGCCCAGCAAGCTGCTGAGATTACCACATCTACTCCATCTTGGTTATTAACCTGATTTCTCCTAGTTAGTTCTAGATTGACATCCGAAATATCATTAGGACACTTGTCCCACTCTAAGCATCTACTAACGATACACCACATAAATTTTGTCACTGGACACGTGAAGATCAAGTGTGTTGGTGTCTCGATTTCTCCACACATTTTACATTTGTCATCTCCTTTCCACCCTTTCCTTTTGAGTTGTTCAGCTGCTTGGATTCTATCCTTGTTTAGCAGCCACATAAAGTTTTTCACCTTTAATGGGATCCCAGCTTTCCAGATTCTATTCATCCCAAGATGTTGAGCTCCCGGGTTAAGCAAATGATTATATAGAGATTTTGTTGAGAAGGTTCCTGATTTTTCCAGCACCCATTCCACTTTGTCATCCTCTGTTCGTAGTTGTATCTTTCCCAACTGTATTTGTAGCTCATCCCACTCCATCTTCTCTCTTGGACCAAAGTTCCTTCTGAAAGTTAGATTCCATTCTCCTTCTGAACACAAGTTGGCTACAGTCTGATCTTGCTGTTCACATATTCTGAACAGATTACTGTATGCCACTTTTAAGGGACATTCCTCTAGCCAGACATCAAGCCAGAACCTGATCTTCCTTCCATTACCTAGGATGTACCTAGTTCCTTGTAGGAAGTCATCTTTCACCTCATGTAAACCTCTCCAGAATTGGGACCCTCCCTCTGGTTTGCTGCTGAAGAAGCCCCCATTCCCTAAATATTTTTTCCTTAGCAGCTTGA
>JAUNZO010001630.1:0-27191 GCA_031894775.1 Chloris gayana
CCCAAAAATTTCTCTCCAATCACGTTTCCAAAGGTCAACTCCACTAGCTGATCGATGAACTGGTTATCCATCTAGATTGGCCAGATTGCGGAGAGGGGTGAGAATTCATATGCAGTCAATACGTGGAGGTCGTGCAACGGTGACGAGCAGGCAACCATATGCAGCCAACTCCCGGGTGGTGGCGGTGCCCCGGCGTTGGGGCAAAACACGCTGGAGCAGGAGTCGGGTGTCCACAACGACCTGGCGGTGACGGCGGCGGCGGCAGCAGCAGCCAGTCAAACAGATGTTCAATTTTGGACGACGTGCCAATGCAATCCATTCCTCGTCGATGACACAGACGGCGGCTACTGCCTGAATCCGTGCAGAGTCCCAGATTAACGATATAATTGGGTCTAATGAAGAGAATCAAGTTAAATTTTGCGACATCAAGCCTCGGTTGTGCACAGTAAGCCTCACCACTCCATGTAAAAAATCAGTGTCACTGCATGAGGGAGGCTCGTCACTAGTACATGTTTCCTCAATGAGATTATTGTATATGTTCCTTGGCATTCTATCGAACAGCTTTAGTGCATCAAACTAAAAGATGTTTGTTCTGTGTACTGTATATGGCTGGGCTTGGAGCTGCACCAGTTACTGTAGCACCGGTTACTGTAGCGCAGACTACTGTAGCTGCAGCAGCTCCGGATAATGCAGTTTCGGCTGTGTCCGGTGTGGATCCAGGGGCGGTGGCGTTAGCCAACTCTCTGGCAGCAGTGTTGCAGCAGCAGGGAATAGAAGTCACGGACCTGAAGGGCGGCCTTGACAACGACAAATGGGTCACCATCTTGGAGGCAGCAAAGATCAAGGAGGTGATGCTGTCACCAACTCGGACTAGTCTGAGACTTGCCGTAGCGACGGGAGAACATGTCCTGGCCAAGGCAGAGAAGAGAGTGGCTTGGAAGAATTTGGAGATCCCGGAAGGTACACTCTCGGCCTCCTTTCTTTCTTTCACTGATCTGTATATTACATCAAATCTTAGTGATATAGGCATTGCTTTGGGTAATTCTAGTCAATTAGTTTCAGATTCTTGTAAGTCTCTTAAGCTAATAGAAATGAGTAGACTAGCCGCTTTAGATCGGGTTGAGGCCGAACCTAAGGAGGGTGAGGGGGATGATTATGTCACGAGATGAGGAAAGAGATGTAGACAACGTTGCTCTAAGTTACTTATGTGGTGACTTAACGAGAGGAAGTTATGGACGACGATAGTGATCACCTAAGTTGTGATTTCGAAACTATATTCGTCAAAAACAAATCTACATCAAATTTTAATCCTAAAAAGCATAAAAGGATTAAGGTAGTTAAGAAGAGCAGAAAAACAAATAAGTCGACATGAAAGGAATCTTTTGGAACAGCGAGAGGTCTAAGCGACTTGGCTAAATTTAAGTTTCTTTCCGACACCTCTAGAGATCAAAAGCTAGACTTTATAGCTCTCTTGGAGACCGGCAAAAAGATTTCTCTTGTACTACTTTAAATGAGATATGCGGGGGTCAAGATTTCTTTTGGCATTGGTCCCAACCTCATGGTAGATCAGGAGGTATACTCCTTGGGATCAATCTGGAAACCTTTGACATAGGTAGCATTGACGAGGGGGACTATTATGTGAAATTTATAATCCGAAATATCAAGGATGGCTTTAAATGGGTGCTAGTCGCCGTATATGGAGCCGCACAACCCGAGTATAAAGAAGAATTCCTCGCGGAGCTTGTTCATGCATGCTCCAAAGATACGTTGCCGATACTGGTGGGAGGTGATTTTAATATCATCGGATCCCCACAAGAAAAGAACAACGACGGATATGATAATAGATGACCTTTCCTTTTTAACGCCGTCATTGACGAGTGTTGATTTGAGAGAACTTGAACTTTCAAATAGGAAGTACACCTGGGCTAACTCAAGGGAGATACCAACCTATGAGAAGCTAGACAGAATTCTAATGAGCACAGATTGGGAATCCAAATACCCTCTTTCAACGGTTCAAGCCTTGAATAGGGAAATATCGGATCACACCCCTCTATTGCTCAATACAGGCACAAGCACTCACAATGTCAAACAATCCCGGTTCAGATTCGAACTTGGGTGGTTCCTAAGGGAAGGCTTCGCGAAAAGGTCGATGATGTATGGAATAAGGAATGTAGGGGGAAGTCACCGCTACGGATTTGGCAATCTAAAATTAGACGCCTTAGACAATTCCTACGGGGTTGGGCTAAGAATGTTAGTGGTTCATACAAAAAGGAGAAAGAAGCTATCATTAAGAAAGCGGATGAATTAGATAAAAAAGGCGAGTCTCAACTTTTGTCCAATGCCGAGCTAGACTTGAAGCATTGCTTAAAAGAAAGACTCGCCCAATTGTTGAGGGAAGAGGAAATAAAATGGTATCACAGATCCAAGACAACTAAGTTGTTATTGGGTGATAGTAACACCAAGTTTTTCCATCTTCTGGCAAATGGGAGGCACAGGAAAACCCGTATTTTCAAATTAGATCGGGATGAGGGCATTATTGAAGGAGATGACAACCTTAGGAAATACATCACCAATTACTACAAAGGTCTTTTTGGTTCCCCAGAGCCCAATAACTTCTCTATGATGGAGACAGTTAGGGATGATATTCCACAAGTGTCGGAGGATGAGAATTCAATTCTCACCTCTAGTTTCACCGAGGAGGAGATTAAAAAGGCCATTTTTGAGATGAAACACAACAAAGCACCGGGTCCGGATGGATTCCCGGCAGAGTTCTATCAAGCCTTTTGGGAGTTAATTAAAAAGGACCTAATGGCCCTCTTCAATGATTTCCATAAAGGTGAGTTGAATTTATTCAGCCTGAATTTTGGTGTCATCACCCTGCTTTCGAAACAAGTCGAGGCAACTCGTATCCAACAATTTCGTCCAATTTGTCTTTTGAATGTAAGCTTCAAAATATTCTCAAAGGTCATGACTAATAGAGTGGCAATAGTGGCCCAAAAAGTCATAAGACCTACACAAACCGTGTTTATGAAAGGGAGGAATATCATGGAAGGTGTAGTTATCCTACATGAAACCATCCATGAAATGCATAGAAAAAAACTTGACGGGGTCATTTTGAAACTAGATTTCGAAAAAGCCTATGACAAGGTCAATTGGTCCTTCCTACAACAAACACTAAGGATGAAATATGACAAGGTCAATTGGTCCTTCCTACAACAAACACTAAGGATGAAAGGATTCGCTCCTTTATGGTGTAATTGGATTGACCAAATTGTACGAGGGGGAAGTGTGGCGGTTAAAGTAAATGACGAGATTGGACATTATTTTCAAACTAGACAAGGCCTCCGTCAAGGGGATCCGTTGTCTCCTATTCTTTTTAACCTCATAGCAGATATGCTTGCCGTCTTAATAGACAGAGCTAAGGTTAATGACAAATTTGATGGAGTAATACCACACTTAGTAGAGGATGGGTTGTCAATTCTTCAATATGCAGATGACACTATCCTCTTTATGGATCATGATCTTGTCAAGGCAAAAGAGCTTAAGCTAGTATTAAGCGCCTTTGAACAATTATCGGGTCTAAAAATTAACTTCTACAAGAGCGAACTATTTTGCTATGGCAAGGCTAAGGATGTGGAGCTTGAATATGCCCAACTCTTCGGTTGTAAGAGCGGGAGATTACCTTTCAAGTACCTTGGCATTCCAATGCACCATAGGAAACTATCTAATAAGGATTGGATAATTATTGAGGAGAAATTCCAAAAAAAACTTAGTAGCTGGAAAGGAAAGATGCTTTCGATCGGGGGAGGTTAACCTTGATCAACTCCGTTCGACAAGCTTAGCAATGTACATGCTCTCCTTTTTTGAGGTACCTAAAAGTGTTCTTGAAAAATTGGATTACTATAGGTCTAGGTTTTTTGACAATGTGATGACCAACAAAAGAAATATAGGCTCACTAGATGGAGCATAGTTTGTAGACCTAAAGATTATGGAGGCTTGGGAATTAAAAATCTTGAGTTACAAAACAAATGCTTTTTAAGCAAATGGCTCTATAAACTCTTGAACGAGGAGGGATTGTGGCAAAATCTTCTAAGAAAGAAATACTTGTCTAACAAAACCCTCTCCCAGGTCGAAAGGAAACCCGGTGATTCTCACTTTTGGTCGGGTCTTATGAAGGTCAAAGATAGGTTCTTGGCCGAAGGCTCTTTCACGGTCAAAAGTGGAAATCAAATTAGGTTTTGGGAAGATGTTTGGGTTGGGAAAAAATCCCTCCAAGAAACATATCCCTCATTGTATAGAATAACAAGGAAGAAGAATGTAACAATAGCTCAAGTACTAAGTACAAGACCTCTAAATGTTTCTTTTAGAAGAGCTTTGTTAGGAGATAATTTGAAGAATTGGTTTAAAATAGTGTCAACCGTAGCATTTTTACACCTAAATGAAGAAAATGATGTGTTTAAATGGAACCTATCCAAGGATGGCTTGTTCTCGGTTAAGTCTATGTACCTAGCCATGATACAAGAGGGTGTAGTACCCGATAAGAGCCCTCTTTGGAAACTGAAAGTACCATTGAAAATTAAGATCTTCTTATGGTACTTAAAAAAGGGTGTGACACTCACAAAAGATAATCTTGCAAAGAGGCATTGCAAAGGAAATACTAGTTGTTGTTTTTGTAGTTCATTAGAGACTATACAACACTTGTTTTTTGATTGCCACTTTGCTAGATTCATTTGGAACACCTTACATGTCACATTTGGAATTCAACCTCCCATTAGTATCACTCATATGTTAGGGTCTTGGTTAAACGGCCTACCACGTAAAACTAAGAACCAAATTTTATTGGGGGCCACATCTATTTGTTGGGCTATTTGGTTGAATAGAAATGACATGGTGTTCAATAACTCCAAACCTTTCTCCATCTTACAGGTGATCTTTAAGGCCACATATTGGATTCGTTGGTGATCACTGCTGCATAAGGAGGAAGAAAGAGACAATCTCAAACTTGGATGTCGTCTTTTGGAGTCGGTCATGATGGAAATTTTCACTAGATTTGGTTGGAAGTTTAGGAATAGACTTGAGTACTAAATTTTTTGAGTGGTTGAGCCTAGAGCTTTGTTAGCGTCTTTCAGTCTTGTTGGGCGTTTTAAACTTGTTGCTGCTTGGTGTTGCGTTGTGTTAGACTGTTGAGCTTAAGAGCTCTTTGTACTGTTGGGCCGTGTACATCCATTCTGGATGTAGAGGCTGGATCTTTTCCATTATCTAAAAAAAATGGACTCGTGATTAGGTGAAAGGCTGAAAGCTGCTGACGATTCGCAACTTGACCCAGCCACACGAGGCGACGAACTTGCCATGTCAGGATCGAACTCATCGACTTCAGCTCTCCCCGCTTTCCTGGAGGTGAGGGGTGCGATGAATGATGTAGGAAAATGGCGAGCTTCTGCTATGGAAGTGGCGGTATGTGAGGACTTCTGCGATGGCGGTGGCAGACCTTTTACGGCGTGTCACGAGGTGGCCGTGCACACCTTTATGTAGATAGAATTAAGCATACTAGAAACCGAATTGGTGCATGGGTAGGACGGTTTAGTTTTACAGTAGATAATTACGGTAAAGGTGCTCTTTTCAGCTATACTTGGAGAATAATCTTCGTTCATCAAACAAGGACCACAACATCCGGGAGTTAGAGACCAGAAAGAAACTTAACATCTCTATATCCTGAATATCGACACCAGTCATCACCCATTGCACCGTGCATATGCCTCACGTTGGACATGCAAGTGTAGTTACAATAATACAAATCATTTTTCAACGGAAATGCTTGGAACATGGACTGAACTGGAAAGCCATTCGACGCTTTGTCAATGTCACACGGGACGGAGACGGCCACCCACTGTCCGGGTGGATCTCTGCAACCACCGAACGCACCAAACCGGCTGTCCGCAAAGGCTGCCTCCTGGCTCGGGACTGTTTCTGGCACTGGTCCGAGGATCCCTGGGCACGTCGATGTCTTCAGTACAGGGGCAGATGGATGTTTATTCTGATTCTGAACTTCCGATGTCTTGACAACAGTGGTACAACAGCAGATGACTCAGGCTTGCCCCGTGCTCCCGGATCCCTGGAGGCAAGAAAGCTCAGACAGTATCACCGTCTCATTGCTGCCTTTGGACCGTCTTTGGAAATTAAGTTTTTTTTATTCTTGAAGAAACCGTAAAAAGGTTCAGAAATTTCTCAATTTGAAGTTAAGGAGCAGAGGGGAATCAGATTGAGCACGTAGGTGAGGATCGTCAAAGAGCACAAGGAGGAACATGAACGAACAACTTTCAGTTCTGCGATTTCATTTCATTTTTTTATTATTTTGGTTGCTTGGGAGCTTCAAAATTTTTTTTTGAGGTAAGCTTGGGAGCTTCAATTTTGTTACCAAGAAAAAAAACAGCTCAATTTTTGTGTAGGGCCGTGAGAAGTGTGGGCGACAGAACAATGGGCTTTTGATCCGTGCGTGGCCATTACTTCCCAAAAGAGCCCGCGCAGGCTCAAAATCTCCCACCTCTCCACTCGCTGCACGGTGCACGCCTGCACTGCACGATACGTACAACCCATCGTACATACAGTAAACAATCCAATCCGCAGGGTAGTTGCGCTGACGTCACTGCTTCGCTATCTCCTTTTCTCGGTAAGGGTGTGTTCGTTTCCTCCCTCTAAAATTTAACACTGTCACATCAAAGAGAATATTATTATTTGTGAATATTTCGATCAATTTAATGACAAAACCCTATTGATAGATTGGTGCTAATTTTCGAGATGAATCTAATGAGCTTAATTAATCTATATTTTGCTAAAGTGATGCTACAATGAATCGTCTTCTAATCACGACTTAATTAACCTCATTAGATTCGTCTCAGTAAATTAGTCTAGGAGTCTGTAATTTATTTTATAATTAAATTTTATTTAATACTCTTAAATAATAAGATTCTTTTTGATGTGACAGATTCTAAAATTTAGACCCCAGGAAACGAACACACCCTAAGGCTCTGTTCGTTTTCTCGCCTCTAAAATTTAGCATCTGTCACATCAAAGAGAATCTTATTATTTATAAATATTTTGATAAATTTAATGACAAAACCCTATTGATAGATTGATGCTAATTTTCGAGATGAATCTAATGAGCTTAATTAATTTATGTTTTGCTAAAGTGGTACTATAGTAACCGTCTTCTAATCATGACTTAATTAATCTCATTAGATTCGTCTCATAAATTAGTCTAAGGGCCTGTAATTTATTTTATAATTAAACTTCATTTAAGTACTTCATAAATAAGTAAGATTCTTTTTGATGTGACACTCTAAAGTTTAGACTCCAGGAAACGAACACACCCTAAGTTGAAAAATCATTTTCGTGCCCTGTGGCTTCAACATTCAACCCCGTCGTACTAGTTCCTTTTCGCTTTGAATATATCAGGCACCATTTCTTTCTTGGGAAACAAGATGGATTGGAGGAGCCATGTGAATAGCCCAAGACAGTTTGTGGACTGCGATTAGCCAGCCAATAGCGTTTCAGATCACTGCTTTTGTCTCGATCTTGCTAGCGTGGCCGAGCCGACATCTTCGTACTCCCACAAACAACACGAGAAGTTTATATTAGCAAAAACAAAAGAGAAGTTTGTGTAACCTTGAGACGATTTCAGCTCAGGATATCAGCACGTCTGCAGAAAAGATCTTGAGCCGTTTCGCCGCGTCGTTTGGTAGGTTGCTGTAAACCCGGTGGAAACCAGGCCACGCAGCAGCATCCCGGAAAGCGACCACCCGATCCCGTGAGCGCCGCCCGCCCCGCGCCCGAAACCACGGTCGCGCTCGCGCCGCGCCGCACCCCACACTTCGCCGCCGCGGCGAGACCCTCCCTCCTCACGCGGCACAACCGAACCCGCAACATCTCCGGAAGCTTGAGAAACAAATATCTCACAGCGGGTCCTCCTCCCCCTTACCCCTCCTCGCCGCCCGGATCCGTACGGCCCGGCCCTCCCATGCGCACGGCGCCGCCGCCGACTTGACGACGACGAAGACATGACGCTAGCCTCCCTCGCCCGCGCCCTCAGCCGGTCCGCGCGCTCCTCCCGCCCGCGCCAGGCAAGTCTCCCCTCCTTCTCCTCGTCCCCGTTCCCGTCCCCTATTCTGTCGCACGCATCCGCCGCGTGCCCGCGTCCCGGTGGGGGCAGAGGTCTGACCTTTCGCTGTTCCTCTTAGGGTTTCCAGCTCGGGGGCTCGGCGGGCTCCGGTCGCCGGCGGCGCCGCCTCTGCCGCCGCCGGTCCACGGCGGGGATGGCTTGGGGATTGGATTTATGCGCGGATACCTCACGGCAGCATCCGCCGCGGCGCTGGGTAGGCCCGCCACTGGGAAGGCTGTGGATTGGAGGGCCCTCCTCGCGAGCCCGCAGTTCCGGCGGCTCTTCTCCGACGGGTCCAAGAAGAGTATGTTTCTTCCCGTTCCCCATTGTTTGGTCAGTCTGGTGGCTAGTGTGCTGAAAATGTTTGTGCTGTTTTGGTTTTAGATTATGAGAACTACTATCCGAAGGGAAAGAAGGAGGTGCCCAAAGGAGATGGGAGTAACAAGTCTGATTCAAAGCGTAAGTTCCTGTGTTCTTCTCTTGTCAGTGTCTCTTCTATGTTCTATACTTTGGAAAATCACGTCATTCATTGCACTAACTGCAAATTGGCTTGGTGAATGTATCTGACAGATAATATAGACAACTTTGCATTGGATTACTGGTTTCTCTACCCTACATGTGTCTTAGCTGATTTATTTATGCTATCATGAGAAAGTAGCTTGATCACTGGGACTGGATAAGGGATTATCCACACTTGCACACGGCATTCAGATTTGTAGCTTTAGAACTGAGAGCTTCTAACCATTTCACCCTGATGAAATTGTTGTTTCGTGGCATGCAGAGGAATCTGAATCAGAAGGTCAATGGAACTTTCAGGAGAATGCTATGAAACACTTGCAAAATTTCCTGGCACCTCTATTGATTCTTGGCCTGATGCTCTCATCCATGTCTTCTGGTACATCTGAGCAGAAGGAGGTGATTTCATTTCACTGCTTTGTTAAATCTGATGCAAATAGTTATGCAAGTTTATTTTCCTTTGTTGTTTTCTTAATAGTGTGTACAAATTAGTTGTAATATGTGTACAACAGCTCTGATCAGAACATGCACCATTGGTCTGTCCTGAAAGTATCAGCACAAAGGTTGACTTTGAAAGGCCACTGTCAGTTCAAGCCAAAATTGCGACATTGGTTAGCTTTTTATAGTAGATACAATCAGTACGAAATAGTAGGATAATCTCCAACCATTAGATTTTTATCATGGGCCTTAGAGATCTGAGCAGAAACATATGCACTTTCTTCCTCTTAGATATTTTGAAATAATGCCTACACTAGTTGTAGGTGGCACATTATCACGATGTTTAAAGCTTTAATTTATATCAATGAGTGAAAAAACAATAGATATTATTTTATATAGTGTTGCTTTTGTACAATTTCTCTTCCCAGCGATAAGATTATTTTACTATTAGTTTGTGCTGGCATACCTTACTATCCTGTCCAGAAGTACCTTTAGTCATGTGTGCTTATAGTTTTATTTTGTTGCCTTTGTGAGTGCAAGCTTGGGAACATTTTAGTTTTGAATATCTGATTTGTTTCTGAACAAAATGATTTCATGATTAACATATACCTGTTGCCAATTTAGTGTATTTAAAGCTTATTCTACAGTTGAATGGTCCATTACAATGTCTTGTGTTTCATACGTATGCAGATAAGCTTCCAAGAATTCAAGAACAAGTTATTAGAACCTGGTTTAGTCGACCGCGTTGTTGTTTCAAATAAATCAGTGGCAAAAGTCTATGTCAGGAATACAGCACAGCCAAAAAACCAAGGCCAAAATACTGATACCCATATTTCCACCAGTGATGTTCCAGGCAGGCCTGCTGCCAGCAGATGCAAATATTACTTCAACATTGGTAGTGTTGATTCCTTTGAAGAGAAGTTAGAGGAAGCCCAGGAAGCTTTGGGAATTGATCCACATGATTTTGTCCCAGTAACTTATGTTGCTGAAGTGAACTGGTTCCAAGAACTGATGAGGTTTGCCCCAACAGCATTTCTTGTTGGACTGATATATTTGATGGGGAGAAGGATGCAGAGTGGTTTCAATATTGGAGGTGGTCCTGGGAAGGGAAGAGGTGGTATTTTCAACATTGGCAAAGCTACGGTGACAAAGATGGACAAAAATTCCAAAAATAAGGTCTGTTCCTCTTTCCTTATGCTTCTTACTTTTTACCATTGTGATTAGTGCTATTTTAAAGGTGTCAATCAGAAATTATGACACACTTTTCTACATGCACAGAAAAATTCTTGGAACTCTGATAATTCCATATGTCTTTTTCTTTCTTTTGCTGCGGCCTATTTTGCAGGCTACATGAAGTGCTTGTTTATTCCACTGAAAGCTTTTCTATTGGTGCAGGTGTTTTTCAAGGATGTTGCTGGTTGTGATGAAGCTAAACAAGAAATAATGGAGTTTGTTCATTTCCTTAAAAATCCCAAGAAGTACGAAGAGTTGGGAGCTAAAATACCTAAAGGTGCTCTCCTTGTAGGTCCTCCCGGTACAGGAAAGACCCTGCTTGCCAAAGCTACAGCTGGAGAGTCTGGTGTTCCCTTTTTGTCTATTTCTGGTTCAGATTTCATGGAAATGTTTGTTGGTGTTGGGCCATCCAGGGTGCGAAACTTATTCCAAGAAGCACGGCAGTGTGCACCTAGTATTGTTTTTATTGATGAGATCGACGCAATTGGTCGTGCGAGAGGACGTGGAGGTCTTTCAGGCGCAAATGATGAGCGTGAGAGTACTTTGAATCAACTGCTTGTAGAGATGGATGGATTTGGTACAACTTCTGGTGTTGTTGTTCTTGCTGGGACAAACAGACCTGACATCCTCGATAAGGCATTGCTTAGGCCAGGAAGATTTGATCGACAGATATCAATTGACAAACCAGATATAAAGGGCCGTGACCAAATATTCCGCATCTATCTTCAAAAGCTTAAGCTGGACAATGAACCTTCATTTTATTCGCAAAGACTGGCTGCTTTGACACCTGGTTTTGCTGGAGCTGACATTGCCAATGTTTGTAATGAAGCTGCTTTAATCGCTGCAAGAAATGAGCAAACTCAGATTACAATGCAGCATTTTGAGTCTGCGATTGATAGGATTATTGGTGGTTTGGAGAAGAAAAATAAGGTAAGCTCTTTTGCAATCATTGTAGAATCTTTTTTGTAAACATAGAACTTTTTGTTTTTGCTTTTGGGTTTCTCATTCTGACTGCTGATTTGCTGAACGTGTTGATCCTTTTGCAGGTCATTAGCAAACTGGAGCGTCGTACTGTTGCTTACCATGAATCTGGACATGCTGTTGCTGGATGGTTCTTGGAGCATGCAGAGCCTCTTCTAAAAGTGACAATTGTTCCCCGTGGAACAGCCGCTTTAGGATTTGCACAGTATGTCCCAAGTGAAAATCTTTTGATGACCAAGGAGCAGCTTTTTGATATGACATGCATGACTTTAGGTGGCCGAGCTGCAGAGGAGGTACAATGTTTTCTTTTATACAATATTACTTTAGCTGGTCATTTATGCTAAATAGCAAAGATTCAGTGGACTCTTTTCTGTCATTTCTGCTTCTAGCCAATTTAGGGTTGAATAACATTAGTTGACAGTATTGTTATTTTGTTGTATTAGATACCATTGTGGTCTTCTAGATAGATATTCAGCTATTCCCACTTATATGGCATCGTGAATATGACCAATGTTATCATAGTTTGGTAGAAAATTCTTTGATACGGTAATGTCTTGATTGCCCTGGAACATAATCAGAAAGACAACATTATTTTCATTTTTCCTTCTGCTCTGCTTGTGTAATATCCCCTATGCTTAAACTTGCACATGCATCATCATATTTAGTCAAATTGGTTGATTATTTTTGGATGCTTATTCTTAATCAAGTAAATGTAGATAAACATCTAACTTTGTTACTGCAAAACATGTTAGAATACACAAAGTGCTACATCAATAACTTATGCTGTGGTACGCATTTAGTGATGCATCTGTGTCAAATCTTTCACAATATAACATCACCACATGTTGTTTCTCTAATACACTTTGTTTCAGGTAATCTTTCACAATATAACATCACCACATGTTGTTTCTCTAATACACTTTGTTTCAGGTTTTGATTGGAAAAATATCAACTGGTGCTCAGAATGACCTGGAGAAGGTTACCAAAATGACATATGCACAGGTTGCCGTATATGGTTTCAGTGAGAAGGTTGGACTTCTATCCTTCCCTCAGAGGGACGATGGCTTTGAAATGACGAAACCTTACAGCAACCAGACAGCATCCATCATTGACGACGAGGTCAGAGAATGGGTTGGCAAAGCCTACAAGAAAACTGTGGAACTTATAACAGAGCACAAGGAGCAAGTAGCCCAAATTGCAGAATTGCTGCTCGAGAAGGAAGTCCTCCACCAGGATGATCTGACTAGGGTACTAGGAGAACGTCCATTCAAGGCAGCAGAACCAACCAACTACGACCTCTTCAAGCAGGGTTTCCAAGACGAGGAAAATAAGAGCCCGGCACCGGCAAAGGATGCCGAGGTGCCTGATGATGACGCATCTCCCTCGCTGGGCGAGGTTGTACCCACGTAGTTTGCCCCAAAGTTACAGTTGTACATCTCACTCTTATTCGCTAGATTCTTGTTGTTTGTTGCAGCATAAGAAACTGTATAAATTAGCGCCCTCGTCTAATCATGCCAATGTGGAAAATCCGTTGGATTTCCACAGGTGGCAGCCCTGTTGATCAATGAGCTAGTCGAGGTTTTCATGCTTTGAGCTCATAGTTATGAACGAAGGTTCTGAATCTTGTATTTTTATTTTTTAAAGAATCTGTCAACTGACGAGGTGGCGCAGAGAGTGTGTCCCATGTGACGTGCTACCTTTTCACATTTGCAGTATGATAATTGGTATCACAGCTACCACTACCGGCAAGATGAAGAAGAGAAAATACACAATCTGTGCCTGTGGTCTTGGTATTTTAAAGGTCATCCTCGCCTCTCCAAGGCTTGAGATCGCCCGGCGGGCCCTCCGTCCAGTTGAGGACCGTCTGTCCGGGCTCCAAGAACACGTCGCCGCCATGGGGCAGCTTCCTCGCGAGCCCGTTGAGTATCTGGTGGAACGCGTCTCCGGGCTCCGCCGGCTGCGGGAACAGCACGGCGCGCTTCATGGCGAGGCTCGCGAGCAGCCGCTGCTTCCTGAGCACCACCTCCGGCGGGACGGACGCGAGGATGGAGTCGAGCCTCGGGACGTCGTCCTCGGCCACGAACACGCCGATCTCCTCCCACGGGATCGCGTCCGCGAACGGCAGCACGATGTCGTCGGCGATGATCACCGGTACGCAGCCGAACACCACCGCCTCCACCAGCCGCGGGCTCCACGGCGCCCACCCCAGCGGGCACAGGCAGAACACGGCCCGCTGCAGGTCCTGGTAGTAGCTCGCCGGGTGGTCCGTCGAGATGTCGAACAGCGGGTTGTTCTTGAAGTTCTCCCACACCGACGCGCGCGCACCTCTGAACGCACGATCATCTTTCATCATCACTCATCAGAAAAAAATTGGAGGCAATTAATGAGGCAGGCAGGTGATTGAACGGAAACATTTGTTAAGTTTACCTGGCGTAGTAGCCGCCCTCGGGATCATTGGTGGTGTCGTAGAAGAGGCCGCGGAAGTAGGCGAAGATGGAGCGCGGGGTGCCCGGCGGGAGGACCTGGTCCCGCATCCTCTGCGGCGGCGCGTACGGCGGCACGGTGATTGACCCGTCCGGGAGGCAGGCGTGGTTGCTCTGCCCGAACGTCTGGACCAGCGTGGCGCGGCGGAGCACGGCGAGCACGCCACGCGCCACCGCCTTCTCCTCTTGAAGTGGAAGCAGGCGCCGAAGTCGTGCGGCGCGACGAAGAAGTGGTCGGCGCCCTCGGACCGGTTCCAGTACGGCCAGCGCGCGGCGACGAGGCGGATGGCGCTGCGCATCATGCGCGGGGAGTCGAACGGCATCGGGTGGCCCGACGGGGTGAGGTCGCAGGTGGTGTACACGGGCGCGAAGAACCAGTCGGCTTCGGCCGGGTTCAGCGTGCGCACGGGGCTGGAGAGCAGGGAGCGGTGCACGAAGATCTCCGTGGCGAACATGTGGGTCAGCCACCGCGGGTCCTTCTCCACCAGCTTCGTGTTGTACTTGCTCGGCAGGTCGTAGACGTACACCTTGAGCCGCCCGGTGGGGTCGTCTTCCAGCACGTCGCCGGCGCGGCCTGCAATTTTGTTGGCACACAAGGAGAGTGAGGCCCCGTTCGTTTCCACCTCTAAAATTTAGATATCTGTCATATCAAAGAGAATCTTACTATTTAGTAAGTACTTTTATTAATTTAATGACAAAACCTATGTCGCGACCCCCTCTAATTTGCGAGACGAATCTAATGATCCTAATTAATCTATATTTAGCTACAGTGATGCTACAGTAAACATCTTCTAATAACACTATAATTATCCTCGTTGCATTCGTCTCGTGAATTAGATAGGGGGTCTGCAATTAGTTTCGAGATTAGACTTTATTTAAGTACTCCAAAATAATAAAATTCTCTTTGATTTGACTCCTCTAAAAATTAGATAGGGGAAACGAACACACCCTGAGCCCGCGGATACAGAAGAACCGCGCCATTTGCAGGCTCAGAGCTTTGACACTCTGCTTCACTACCTGCATCTGCAGTTGCACAAAATAATTCATGGAGTACATCAAGCAGTAATGCACTATGGTGAGTGATTTCGTTCTGTCGGACATCTTGTTTCTTCAGGCTCGGACATGCGATGGTGTCAATTTTCTTTTGCGATTCAGAGTAAGGTTGTTTCTGAAAATATCTAGATCGCGGTTAGGGTCTATTTATAAATATTAGAATCCGATCCAAAATAAAGGTTTTTTCCTGTAAATATTGGCATCGCTGTATTACTCGCGATCCAAATTTTCAAAAAGATTTTCGAGTGAGGTAGGACTGCCGTTGGAATCGAAGCGTGCGGCCCAGATTGATTCGGAAGAGCTCCGGACCAAGCCGCGGCGACCGCGACCTCCATGCAGCCATGCTGCCCCGCCGTCGAGATGGAGGCGGCGACAGTGGAATTTCACGCCGCGAGCTCCAGGCACTCCGAGGGAGGAGTCAGGGGTAGGCAGTGATAGAGGCGAGTCTGCGGGCCGCGGATCCGCTCGATTCTCTTGCGGCGCGCTGGCCCAGCAGACCCTGCGCCCCGGTCCTGTGACTCACTGCCATGGCTGGTCCGGTATGCGCCTAGCTGTCCAGGAAGCCGTGAGGACGTTCTTCTTTTTCTTGCTATGAACCACTTCCTGTCCTCGCTATGCGCAGGCGCAATGTTGACGGGGCCAGCCATGCCGGTGCAGGAGGGCAGAGGGCCGCTGTCACGTGCCGCTTGAGCGCGGACGTTGCAATGGGTCTCCGCGGGCCTAGAGTGTGAGTGCTGTCGGTGTAGGGGGTCCTCCTAACCGCCACGAACAAGACGAAGGTCGCAGGGCGGGGAAGTCCACGAAGCCACGGAGTCCACGAAGCCACGAAGTCCACGAGTTCGTGAAAGCCGGAGGAGCGGGAGCGCCGGAGGGAGAACGAAGCTTCGCGGTAGTTTCCTCCGACGATCCAACCACCCGGAGTTAATGCGGCACTCGAGTGCTCGTGGCGACGCCGCAGCCCGACAGGACGTGCGCGCGTCTTCCCCGTGCGCCGCGTCTCGGGAAGCCACGCGGTTACAGTGCCGGGAGGGCTCTCGGCCAATGAGAAGGGAGAGATTGTGAACGCGAACCAAGGGACAGAGACCGCAACGGATTTGTGTCGAGATCGTGTCGGAATGTTCCAGAGGGACCGGACCCCCACCGGGTGCCCGGTACCTCTCCGGTACTTGTACAAGTACTCCCCTCCTGGCCCTATAAAAGGAGGGGGTACCCCATGTAATAGGGGCGGCTTCTTTTTCGAATATACACACAAGCAGGACGTAGGGTGTTACGTATCTTGCGGCCCGAACCCGGATAACTCTCGGTGTTCTTACTCACTTGAATCATCCACGCTAACGCGCGAGCAAATCCGTTCTTCCCCGAGCCTATCCCAAGGGAGCCTTGACAGGCCCCCATTTGGAGGTGTACTCACACACCGACATTTGGCGCGCCAGGAAGGGGAAGACGCGTAGATTTCGCTTTGCGCTGCGAAACCTCGCTTTGCTACCATGCAGAGATCTTCGGGCACGTCCCGGACGGAGGATAGCGTCTCCAGCCAGAGCGTCCACGAGGCGCCGTCGCCGCGACCGTCATCGCGCGGGCCGCTCCGCCCACGACAATTGTCCCGGCACCTCGCGCTGCCGGACATGCAGCAGAGGACCGGCGCGGCGCCGACCGCCACGCCCAAGCCGTCACGCCACTCGCGTCCGAGCGTGCCATCGCGCGTCGCCTCTTCCAGAAGAAGAGGGGGACGACCCCCGACCGTCGTGAAGACCATGCTCAACAACCCGCCGGCGGGACCGGCGGGGGAGAGCAAGCAAGGGAGTGGCTCACCGGAGTAGGCAAGCTCCCGGACACGGCGCAGGCCAAGCGCCGAGCGGGACCGTCACGCCAGCCCGCAGCAGCCACCGACCGACAACAACCGCCGCGCCAACCGCGCCAAGGACGCGCGCCCGCCGGCGGCTTCGCTCTCCGTCCACTCCCCGCGAGCGAGGGGGCACCGCGACCTGCGCAACGACCTCGGCAGACGCCGCCGCGAGGGGGAGGATGCACGCGTCGCGCATCGAGCGCTCGCGCGAGCGGGGACGCGAACGTGAGCGCACCTCCGCCCACAACCTCGACGGCCGGGAGGCGGAGACGTCCCCGAACGCCACCCCAAGCGTAAGAGAAAGGAGCTCGACCCCTCGTTCCTCGGGGGCTGCGCGGCCCTCTCAAAGCGCCCGCGCGACGTCACGTGGCCCGGCAAGTTCCGCCCGGACCTTCCGGAAAGGTACGACGGCACCGCTCTCCCCGACGAGTTCTTACGGATCTACTCCACCGCCGTCAAAGCCGCCGGCGGCTCGGAGGACATCATGGCCAACTACTTCCACCTGGCTCTCAAGGACTCGGCTCGGTCATGGTTCATGAACCTCGGCGCCCGAGTCTATCGGCTCCCGGAAGAGCCTCGTGCCGGGAGTTCATGGCCAACTTCCAAGGAACGGCGAAGCGTCCGGAAGCCGGATCGACCCGGACCGCATCGTCCGTAAGCCGGGCGAGACGCCGCGAGCGTTCATGCAGCGCTTCACCAAGTCCGCAACACCATCCCGCGCATCGACCCCTCCCGGGTGCTCTCCGCCTTCGCCACGGCGTTCGAGACAAGGATATCCCGGGCGAACCGGGCGTACACCAGCCGGAGACGGTCACGGACCTCTTCCAGCTTGGCCGACGGATGCGCCCGTCGCCGAGAAGCCCAAGCGTGGCACGACCCGCCGGCAAAATCCAACCCGGTACCTCCTCTCCCAAGTCCGGGGGCACCCTCTCCAAGAAGCAGAAGAAGAACCTTGCGCGCAAGCGTAAGGCGGAAGAAGTGGCCGCGGCCGGAGGCCCGTCCCCCGTGGGGCGCGACGCCCACCTCCCGCGGGTACCGGCAAGTCGCCGGCTAAATCCCCGGGAACCTTCGCGTGCTACTTCCACCGCACCAACGACCACGACCAGCCGGAGTGCCGCTACATCCAGAGCGAGCATCAAACGGCGCGACGAGCGGCGGGCGGCCGAGAAGGCCGAGAAGGAGAAAGAGGAGGAGAAAGAGGAAGTCGAGGCGTACCGGAGCGCGGACGACTCCATCGCCGTCATCGGCGGGGGCTCATCGAGCTTCGCGTCCAAAGGCGAGGCCAAGCGTTTCCGCCGCGAGGTCCTCGCAATCACCGAGGGCAAGGCCGCGGCTCCCCGCTCGAAGTGGGCGGATGTTCCCATCACCTTCGACAAGAGCGACATGGTGGGCCCGGACAACACCAAGGGGAAGATCCCCCTGGTCGTGTCGCCCACCATCCGCAACAAGAAGGTGGGGCGCACCCTCATCGACGGAGGCGCGAGCCTCAACCTCATCACCCCGAAAGTCTACGACTCTCCGCAGTGGGCGCGTGCCGAGCTGCAGCCCTCGCGTCCGTTCGTTGGCGTGCTCCCGGTAGCTCCCGCCCCTTGGGTAGGATTGAGCTCCCGGTCACCTTCGGCACCCGGGACAATTTCCGCACGGAGAAGCTCCTCTTCGACGTCGCGGACATCGGCCTCCCCTACAACGCCATCATTGGGAGACCCGGCATCAACCAGCTTCATGGCTATCCCGCATCACGCGTTCCTCACGCTCGAAGATGCCGGGCCCGAAGGGTGTCATCGTGGAGAGGGCGGATGCCGTCAAGGCGATGGCTTGCCTCGAGGACATCTTGGCGGCCGAAATGGCAGCAGAGGAGGACACCGGCATGAAGAGAGCGCGCGACACCCCGGAGAAGTCCGCGGCGCAATCCGGCCCCAAGCGGGCAAAGCTTTCGGCTCCCGGGGAGGTGTCTACCAAGAAGATCTCACTCGGGGCTCGGAGGACAAGACCACCACCATCGGTGGTGACCTCGACCCGAAATAGGAACTCGCGCTCATCACCTTCCTCCAAGCAAACAGCGACATCTTTGCCCGGCATCCTTCGGACATGCCGGGCATACCCAGGAGGGTGATTGAGCACCAACTCAAGGTCGACCCCGCCGCAAGACCCGTGAAGCGGCGGGCGAGGCGCCAAGCCCCCGAGCGCGAGGACTTCATCCGGCCGAAGTCAAGAGGCTACCGGAGGCCAAGTTCATCCGGGAAGTCACGCACCCGACGTGGCTCGCCAACCCGGTGGTCGTGCCCAAGAGCAACGGCAAGATGCGAATGTGCGTGGACTACACCGACCCGAACAAGGCTTGCCCGAAGGACCCGTTTCCGTTGCCCCGGATAGATTCTCGTAGTAGACTCCACCGCAGTCTGCGACCTGCTTTGCATGTTGGACGCGTACTCCGGTACCACCAAATCTGTATGGCTAAGGAGGATGAGGAGAAGACTCGCTTTTATGACTCCCGCAGGGAGCTTTTGCTACGTAAGCATGCCTTTCGGCCTCAAAAACGCAGGCCCCACGTTCCAACGAGCCATGCGCCTAACCCCGGACTCGCAAATCGGGAGGAACGTGGAGGCGTACGTCGACGACTTGGTCATTAAGAGCCGCAAGGCACCGTCTCTCCCGTTCGACTTAGAGGAGACCTTCTCCAATCTGCGCCGCAACCGGGTGAAGCTCAACCCGAGAAGTGCGTCTTCGGCGTACCGGCAGGGAAGCTACTCGGCTTCCCGGTCTCGCACCGCGGGATCGAAGCAAACCCCGAGAAAATCCGGGCCATCGAAGAAATCCGCCCCCAAGGCGGCTCAAGGACGTGCAACGCCTAGCCGGAGCATGGCGGCCCTTGGCCGGTTCATCTCGCGCTTAGGCGAACGCGCCCTCCCGCTGTTCAAGCCGATGAAGAGGACGGACAAGTTCGAGTGGACCCGGAAGCCGATGAAGCCTTGCAAGACCTCAAGCGCTACCTCGTCCTCTCGCGCCCGTTCTAGTCGCCCCGAACCGGGTGAACCACCGCTCCCGTACATAGCGGCCAACCCGCAAGTTGTCGCTGCGGCCCCGGTGGTCGAGCGGCCGGAGCAGCGCCTCGCGGTTCCCGGCGAACCAGCAAACGCGGGTGCCTTGACGGCTCGAAGGCGGCGGATCGGGCAGACCCGGGCTCCGCCCGCAACCAGCTCGCGCGGCGCCGGAGCACCCGGGGCTGCGGACGCTCTCACTCACGACATGGCGCGCGACGCGGCCGCGCCGGCCTGCCCGAGTGGGGCACCCGGGCGGTCCCCGCCGCAACGACTCCTCGCGGACGGCGTGGCTCCCGCCTTCACCCGGGGCTCCGGCTCCGACCTCGTCGCATGACTTGGGCGAGCGGGGACCACGACCGGAAAGACAAGGATGGACGCGTTGATCCCACCCCACCCGGGGCTCCGGCTCCGACCACGTCTCGCATTATGGGCGGGGCGGGATCCGCTCCAACTACCCTCGACGACAACGATTGCGTCGCCACCGCGCCACCCGGGGCTCCGGCCCCGTCTCCCACGACGAGCGAGAGCGACCTTCCCGGAATCGAACCTCGCACCCGGCGCATTCGGCGCCCGGTGTACTTCATCGCCGAAGTCCTGCGGGATGCCAAGACACGGTACCCACAGTACCAAAAGATGCTCTACACGAGACTTATCGCGTCCCGGAAGTTACGGCACTACTTTCAAGGCCATCCCGTCCGGGTGGTAACTACGGCACCGCCGGAAACCATACTCGCGCAACAGGGAAGCGACCGGGCGAGTGGCCAAGTGGGCCGTGGAGCCGGGGAGTTCGACTTGTCCTTCCTCAACGACACACATCATCAAGAGCCGGGCTCTAGCCGAGTTCATCGCCGAGTGGACGCCCACCCCGCAGATCGAACGGGAAGAGCTTAGCACCCGGTGCAGCAGCATGACGCGCCCGGCGACCACCGGACGATGTTCTTCGACGGTTCCCTCACCCTCAACGGTGCGGGAGCAGGGTGCTGCTGCTGTCACCGACCGGCGACGAGCTGCGCTACGCGGTCCAGCCTACACTTCCGGTGCACCAACAACATGGCAGAATACGAAGCTCTCCCGGCGGGGTTGCGGATCGCGGCCGACCTCGGGTCACGCGCCTCCTCGCCAAGGGAGACTCGCAACTTGTCGTCAACCAGGTATCCAAGGAGTACCAATGCAACGACCCGCAGATGGCTGCATACCTTGCGGCGGTTAGGCGGATGGAAAAGAAATTCAACGGCCTCGAGGTGCTTCACGTACCTCGGGGCGACAATCACATTGCCGACGAGCTATCCCGGGTGGCCTCCACTCGAGCTCCAACCCCACCCGGGACGTTCATGGAGATCCTGTCATCCCCTTCGGCCTCCGACGCCGACCGAGCTCCGGACAAGCAACAACAAAGCGCAAGCGCACCCGCAGGATCTGCAGCACACGCAGAATAGCGAAGAAGTGCTTGCCAACGAGCCGCAGGACACCTGCTGGATGGACGACATCCTCGGGTACCTGCGGGACGACATCCTTCCGGAAGATGACACGGACGCGGAACGCCTAGCCCGCTAAGCCAAGCGATACGCCGTTGTCGATGACAGAGCCGTACAAGCGCAGTGCCAATGGTGTTCTGCCGAAGTGCGTAAAGATGGAAGAAGGCAACGACATACTCGTTGAGATCCACGAGGGCGAGTGCGGCAGCCACCACGCTCCCCGCACGCTGGTCGGGAAAGCCTTTCGGCAGGGTTACTACCGGCCGACAGCCCTCCAGGACGCCACCAGGCCGGTGCAACAATGCAAGGCATGCCGCTTTCACGCCAGCGTACGCACCTGCCCGCTCAAGCCCTTCAAACAATTCCCCTATCCCGGCCGTTCGCGGTTTGGGGTCCGGACATTGTAGGGCCATTTCCGACTCGCCCGGTGGGTACAGGTGGCTATATGTGGCCATCGACAAGTTCACGAAGTGGGTAGAAGCGGAGGCGGTGACAAAGATAGACCAAAACTCAGCGGTCAAATTCATGAAGAATGTCATTGCAAGATTCGGGGTGCCGCAGCGGATTATCACGGACAACGGGACCCGGTTCACGAGCCACGCATTCGCAGCATACCGCGACTCCCTCGGCACCCGGATCTGCTTTGCCTCAAGAGCCCACCCACAGAGCAACGGCCAAGTCGAACGCGCCAACGGAGAAATCCTCAAGGGTTTGAAAACAAGATCATTTGACCCGTTGAAGAAGAAAGGCTCCAAGTGGGTAATCGAGATCCAATCCGTGCTCCGGTCCCCGCGCACCACAGCGAGTCGAGCCACGGTGCGAAACGCCTTTCTTCCTCGTGTACGGTGCGGAGGCGGTGCTACCCACGGAGATCCGGTTCAATAGCCCCCGAGTCGCCGCATTCGACGAAGCCGACCAAAGCACCCGGCGGCACGACGACATTGACCTCCTCGAGGAGGCAAGACGGCGAGTACTACCGCGAAGCGCGAGGTACCTCCAGGGCTTGCGCCGCTACCACCGGCGGCGCGTGCGCCCCGGAGTTGCAAACGGGAGACCTTGTCCTCCGACGGGCTCGGACGCGTGAAGGCAAGGATAAGCTAACTCCCATGTGGGAAGGGCCCTTCCTCGTCATCGCCGTCACCCGCCCGGGATCCGTTCGGCTGGAGTCGGAGGACGGGTACCCGAACCAAGCGCTTGGAACATTGAGCACCTAAAGAAATTCTACCCTTAGAATATTCTCGTAGCCAATGGTCCCGGGTAGTACCCGAAAGTCCTATCGCCACGGCCACGCCGCCACGGCACTTGTACTAACGTGTTCTAAATGAAAAACAGCGCCCGGTCGCTTCTTTTCCAACCTCTCGCAGGATCGCCGTCATGCATGTTGAAGTCCTTGTTTCCCCCGTTAGTTAAGAAAGGTCTATGACTTAGTCGGAAGCCGGAAGGCTGCGTCCGGTTGAGGATCGGGCGCCTCGAGTCGCGCTGAAAGCGTCATCTGCGAAGCGCCGAACGGCCTACGACTACACGACGCACGCGGACATTCGCACGGAACAAACGAAACAGCGGGTTTAAACTCTCCATTGACAACGATAAGTTAAACTTGAAATATCTGCTGTACATGCAGGAACACAGGTTTGACAAAAAACACAAAAAAGGGGGCACGGGCGCCAGGAAACCACTCGCAGTGGGGGAAGCAAGCACTTAGCCGCGCTTGAAGCTTTCCGCGAAGGCGCGAGTGACGGCACGAGCCTGCGCCTTAGCCGTGGCGTGATCACCCGCAGGGACGTCGCCGTTCACCACGGCTAGGAGTGGGAACCCGGGCACCGGCACCGGCGCGTTCGCCGAGCACCTCTTCCGGGGCCGCGGCTATGGTTCGCCGCCCCTCATCCTACAGGACCTCCGCCACCCGGGTGTTCGGGCTGCTCGGAGAGTCAACCACCCCCGCATGGCGAAGGCATACCCAGTCGCGCCGCGGTCAAGGGGCTCCGGAAGACGAGGCAAACCCGCCCGGAATAGCGCCGACGAAACGGCCCGGTGCACCTCGGCAGCGATCTCCGCATGCGTCCGCGCCGCCGTGGCCGGCTCACGTCGCCCGCTCGCTCAGCTCAACGCGCCGAAGCTCGGATTCCTCAGGCGGGACCGCGCCTCGGCGAGCTGCCGTCGGAGGTCATCGCCATCGGCCGCGGCGGAAGAGCCGCGACCCGACTTCTTCGGCCGGGCCTCCAACCGCTCGACTCGCCGGCGGTACTCATCCCGGCTTTTCTCCATCGCCTTAAGCTCGACGGCGAAGGCCTTCCGGGCCCTCGCGAGAGTTTCCTCGCGGATGCGGTGCGCCAACCCGTCGGCGATGCCGCGGACCTGCTCCTCGGCCCGAGCGAGACGGGCCGCCTCCGTCTCCAAGGCTTCCTTCCGGACGGCGGCCTCGTTCTCACGAAGCCGGACCTGCTCCTCCCGGGAAGCCGGGGCGCCCTCGCGTCCCCTAAGCGCCGCCTCCGGGAGGCCAAGGAGTCACCGACGCGCCGCACCCTCGCCTCGGCCGCTCCGACGGCCCGCTCCCGCTCGCCCGGCGCAGCCTCCCGAAGGGAAAGTGCGCCGGCACGCTCCTTCGGCTCCTCCTCGCGAGCCGCCGCGGTCACCTCGCGACGGGTCACGGCCGCCTCGCGGAGGTCCATGTGGGCCTCCGCCTCCTCCAACCGCGCGCCGCGAAGCTGCACAGCACGCTCCCGCTCCAGGACGCTATGGAGGCGGTTCACGCTTTCAGCCTCGCGGGCCTTCGCGTCACGCAGCTTCTCGGCGGCCCGGTCGCCGATCCCAGCGAGCTTGGTCCAGCTCACGCCGGATTTCCTCCATGCGGCGCCGATATCGCTCGCCGGGCCGGCTTCACCGCCGTCTCCAAGGCCCGCCGTGCCTCCGCCACCTCCGCCTCGCGCTCGGCCGCGCGCGGCCTCCCGGTCCTCCGGGGACGCATCCGCCTCCTCCACGGCCGCCTTCATGGCAAGAAGCGACCGGGTGGCCTCCCCGAGCACATCGCCAATCTTCGGCGACCCGGCGCGCCCACGGCCCCTACCGGCGGCAGCGGTCGACGACGTGTCTCCGCCGGCCACCGTTCCCGGCTCCGACCGAACGCGCGGAGGGGAGTCATTCCCCTCCAAAGCACTATAGGGCTGGCGGCGCCGGCACCCGGCCGCGGAGTGGAAGATCGGGGTGGACGCCGGCGGCGCCGATCGGGAAAGCACCCGCACGTCCCCGCCGGAGGAGGTGACACCCGGCCAAGGTCAGCCCCGGCAGAGGCACCCGCGTCCTCCTCTCCGGCAGGGCGCCCGCAGCCTCCTCGCCGGCAGGGGCACCCGCGGCCTCTTCTTCGGCGACACCGGCAGCCACCCCCTCGGGAGTGCCCGCGGCCTCCTCTCCGGCGGCGCTCGCGACCACCTCCGCGGGACCGTCTCGCGACCTCTTCCTCGGGGGCACCAGCGGCCACCCCTTCGGGGGCACTCGTTGCCCCTCCCGCGCCGTCCTCCGCTCCGGCCGCCGGAGCCGCACCGGCCGCCTTGGGGTCCAAAGGGACCAGGTCCGGGTCCGGTTCGATCCGGACAGATCCCGCAAACAACGCAAATCAGAACACATTTCGCAACCATCAGCCTACGATGAGACGAAGTACAGCACACCGGGCACGCAGCCTTAAGTAAAAAGAGAGGAAAGCTTCCTACCTGTCGCGCGTCCACCCGGCCGCTTGCACCGGTGCGGCTGCAGGGGACTTCTCCCGTGGAGCGGCCCCCGTCACCGGCGCCGGCGAAGCCTGCCGGGCCCGCTTTCGTGGAAGACAGGCGGGCCCGGAGGAGTCGGAGGAGGAGGGCGACGGAGACCTTTGCCTTTGCCCTTGTCCCGCGCGCTCGGAGCGGGCCTCGCAGCCGCCGGGGCTACCGCCCGGAGCTCGGAGGCGCCCCGGGGCGGCCGTCGCACCCGGCCGGAGGAAGGTGCGACTTCGGGTACCCGGAGACCGGGGCGGGAGCCGGGATCGGGTCAAGAAACCCGAGCGGCCCCGGTCGGGGCATGCTCGTCCGGGACGGCGCGCTTGTTTGCCGACCGATGAAGGGGCCCGGCACCTTCCGGTACGCGAAGGAGGCGGGCCACTTCTTCCCGGTCGCCGTGGAGTAGGCGTATCGCTCGCGGCCTCGGGCAGGTCCGAGCCCGCCCCCGTGCGAGTGCGGCCGGCGAAGTTGAAGTCCCGGTACATCCACGACGGGACCGACCTCCGGCGAAGGGGCGCGATGTTGCGCTCGAGGAAGTCGTGCACCACCCCGCGCGAAGTCGAGCCGGCCGCGGCGAGCGCCGCGATCCGGTTGACCACCGGAATCATGCCCTCGGGAAGGCGGGGCACGGCGTCCCGGACGGCCAAATGTTGGGCCGGGACCGGCGGGACGCGGAGGCGACGAAGGTCCTTTTCGTACGGCACCACGAACCGGGCCCTCTTCCACGCCTCCACCTTGTTGCTCGGGCGAGTACTCTATGTACCCGCCGTCGGGCCGGGCGGTCGGCCGCACGCATCCGATCACCTCCGAGGCGTTGGTAAGCGTCATCTTGAAGTAGCGTTGGAATATGGGGAAGCACGGCTGCACCCCCACAAATCTCTCGCACAAATGGGCGAACACGGCGGCGCCGCGACCGCGTTCGGCGTGAGGTGCGCCATGCGGATCCCATACTCCCGGAGCACCTCCGGGAAGAAGTCGGAGAAGGCGGGGGCAAAGGCCTCCCAACGCGAACTGCCCCATCACCGTCCACCGGCAGGAAGGGCGAAAGCCGCGACATGTCGACCTTGGCGTCGGGCAAGCTGCGCCGTTGGCGGGGCATCCGCCGACGGCGAGCGCGCGCGTGAACCGCTGCGGCGGGGGAGGACCTTCCGCGGGCCATCTTGACGACGAGCGGCGACGGCGACGGAAGCGGCGGCGCGGATCGGCGGAGAAGAAGGCGAAGGGAGCGCGGCGGCAAGAAGGAAGTTGAGAAGACGGAAGGCGAAGGGCGAAGTGGAAAACGTGTCGTGGGCAACCGGCCATCCCCCTACTTGAGCGCGGACGTCGGCCGGGCCCACCACACGCGAACCAAAGCGACGCGACGCCTCGGGGCGGTCGTGCCCCGGCAGCCCAAGCGGCTCCGATTCCTTCGAGAGCTACGCCCGGAGCAACCCAAACGGCGCCGGGCACCGGCGGGTGGCCCCAATCCCTCGCTCCGACCCCGCGGGTCGGCGGTCGGGGCCGGGGCTCCCGTCGGTGTAGGGGGATCGGGGGTCCCCTAACTGCGCGTGGGCCGCTTTCGGCCCACGAACGAAGATGAAGGCCGCAGGGCGGGGAAGTCCACGAAGCCACGGAGTCCACGAAGCCACGAAGTCCACGAGTCCGCGAAAGCCGGAGGAGCGGGAGCGCCGGAGGGAGAACGAAGCTTCGCGGTAGTTTCCTCCGGCGATCCAACCACCCGGAGTTAATGCGGCACTCGAGTGCTCGTGGCGACGCCGCAGCCCGACAGGACGTGCGCGCGTCTTCCCCGTGCGCCGCGTCTCGGGAAGCCACGCGGCTACGGTGCCGGGAGGGCTCTCGGCCAATGAGAAGGGAGAGATTGGGAACGCGAACCAAGGGACGGAGACCGCAACGGATTTGTGTCGGGATCGTGTCGGAATGTTCCAGGAGGGACCGGACCCCCACCGGGTGCCCGGGTACCTCTCCGGGTACTTGTACAAGTACTCCCCTCCCGACCCTATAAAAGGAGGGGGTACCCCCATGTAATAGGGGCGGCTTCTTTTTCGAATACACACACAGCAGGACGTAGGGTGTTACGCATCTTGCGGCCCGAACCTGGATAACTCTCGGTGTTCTTACTCACTTGAATCATCCACGCTAACGCGCGAGCAAATCCGTTCTTCCCCGAGCCTATCCCAATGGAGCCTTGACAGCCCCCATTTGGAGGTGTACTCACACACCGACA
>JAUNZO010001631.1:0-12590 GCA_031894775.1 Chloris gayana
AATGAAAGCATCTAGGCCTCCTAGTGGGTTTTAGTGTTTTGATAACACGATTAAAGAGCTAATGTAATTTGTTGAGTTGTAACAGGAATATGTCTTGTAAATTTATTATGAACATTTTTGTATCAAGACATGGATGTATATGGATATTTCACATGTATATTTTTATATTCCATATGACAAAGTATATGATGAAGATGAAGCTACACGGATGATCAATATTGAAAATCTTACGCCATGAGTTACACAAAGAAAAATGAAGCTTGGATGATATGTCTCATATTGTTCATTGAAAGTATCACCATATTTCATATTGGTGACTTAATTCTTGGTGTCATATCAAGCAAGCAACATATATCACAACGAAAAATCAATACAACATGAAGATGAATATCAAGCGTGTGCTAATAGATGATGCAAAGAAATGTGTCAATCTTGATGGTAAGTTTGATGAAGGATTAGCAAGGACTTGGCTGTGATGGACCATACATTAGAGAAGGGCAAGCAAGAGCCTTGGCGTCGAAGAACCTTTGTGGTGGAGAAGAGCAAGTGGATCCGACGAATCAAAAAAGCCATGGAGGATTGCATATTTCCTAGTGTCAATTATTTTTGAATCAAGAAGAAAAAGGTGACATTGATAAAATATGGAGTTTTGTCTACTTGATGATATAATCCATGGTCATTAGCTCAAGGTGGATGTGCTCAACCAAAGAATTGTTGTCTACTCTCAAGAAGCAAAATATGAAGAATTTCAGCATATGTCTCTATCACAAGCACAAGTGGAAGAAAATTAGTTTTTATCTAATTCTTGAGTATAGGAATGCCGTACTATCAAGAGGGATGCAACATGTGTTGAATGACGATGTCAAAGTGCTCGAAATCTTAGAGAGAAACCAATCCGAGTGACCTAAACCCTAAACGAGTGTGTTACTGTCAAGTCAAGGAGGTCGGACCGTCCTATTAAGGAGGTCGGACCGTCTTGAACTGAGTTTTTGGGTTAGTAGGTCAAGGAGGTCAGACCGCTCCGAACTAAGTTTTCCGGGGTCAACTTCTAGGTTAGTGAGTTTTTGGCCTTAGAAGTGATGAATAGTTAGTATGGGTGGGTTGAGCAATCAAGTTTGTGGTTTGTGGAGGTTTTCGCGTTAAGTGGTTGGTTGCCTTCGAGTGCAAGGCGGTTAGACCGTCCTGTCAAGGCGTTCGGACCGCCCTTAGCCTCGACAGCTCTAACGGCTAGTTTTTGAAACAACCTTTAAATAGCCCTACACCTCTCATTTTGGTTGCTGCTGGTTCTTGCCCGACTCTATAGCATTCCAACGACCATTTGAGCTCTCTCCGACCTCTCTTTGTGAGATCCAAGTGATTTGAGATAAATCTTTTAGTTGGGTTGAGAGATTTAAGTGTGTGAGCAAATCCTAAGCCTCGAGCATTTTGAGCTACGTCAAGCAACTTGTGATTCATTTGTTACTCTTGGAGGTGAAGCCTCCTAGACGGCTAGGCGTCGCCCTAGAGCTCCCAAGCTTATAGTGAGCCTTGGGAAAGTTTGTGAAGGTTGTGATCTTGCCTTCGGTGTGGAAAAGATCAAGATAGTGGATTGAGGGAAGTGGTTGAAAGAGACCCGGCTTGGAGCGTGCTAGTGAGCAGCTCAAGCTTCCTCAAACGGAGACGTAGGGAGCTCGTTGAGGTGATTCCGAACTTCGGTAAACAAACTCGTGTGTCTCCGTCTCCCTTGCTTTTCTTGTTTTCTAGCTTATACTTGTGCTTCCGCTTCGATCTACTTTGGTGTGCTCATTTGTGTGCATACTTCGTGTATGTGCTAAGGAAAACCTTTGGAGCATCACTTCAAGTTTTGGTTTGATCTAGAATTCATTTTGGAGAGCTGACCTGTTTTTGCCTCGTGTAAGGCGGTCCGACCGCCTCGACAAGGAGGTCGGACCGGGTTGAACTAGGGTGCACCCAGCTCGTCACGTGCAAGGAGGTCCGACCGGGTTGACAAGAAGGTCGGACCGGGTTTAACTAACTTCGTGCGAAAAAGTTGTGTTAATTTCAGGTTTCGCCTATTCATCCCCCCTCTAGGCAACATCAAGGTCCTTTCAATAACAAATGCACATTTTTCTATAGATTAAACTGTAATTACTTAACATTTCTTGACGATTTTAATATGACTCGGATCATTTACATCGGATTGCAAGTGTGATCCTTTGATGACAAGTGGACCTAATGTGTGGGTGTTAACCCAATATACTAGACATGCAAACATATAATCGCAATTGGATCTTAGCTGCCTCTGCCTCCCGTATGACCATGCGATGGATGGTATGTTGTGCCACATAGTATGCTTGTGTTTGGTATTTTTCTATATCTCTTTCTCTCACTCATGGTTAGACGAAGGTACTTTACAGTTTTTGAAGTCGGGAGTCTGTACATTTCCTCTACAACATGCCTTTCCTAGGTTGAGTGCACTGGCATTGTGCGTGGTGTCGTACGTCATCTATAAGCTTGTGCTTTTTATAACGATTGTAAAAGCTATTGAATATGCTCACCTCTCGTAATGTCATATATTTTCATAACAGATAAAATTATTTTATTCCAACATATCTATATCCTTATTTACTGTAAGGACATAAGTATTAGGACTACATTATGATGTGTACAATTCATTAAAATATAGTAAACATAAATCAACAGTTGAAATCCTTGCTCCCACTAGCATTAAATCAGATCTTATAAAAATATAATTTAGTAAATCACTCCTAAGTGTTCCCTATTCATTTGGTGATTAAATTTGTGTGAAATTTTATCTTGAAAATATGTCTACTTTTAATATTTTTCATTTCTCTGTAGATAGAACCTTTCCTTCCGAGTATGTGAGTCACAAACTTTTCTGATAAAAACAAATATGTACTTGACTTTTACTGTTGCGCACCATCATTTTTTTTGCGAAGAGCATGCTGATGACAGTTAAGAATGGCAATAGCTGATGTTAAGTAACACACTTATAGGTAGGCCATGCTTATATAATTTCTACATAAATTTGGAGTTTCAAATCACAGTAATTGAACTTAATTCTTGAAAGGTTTATACAATCTGTTTGTCCCTGCCCATTTAGAAGCAGACGCATATATATAGGTTATTCACTACAAGACTATAAACGGTGGTTTTCTTACAAGTGGTCAGTTGTTTATAGATATTAGATTATCCGTCAAAACTATGGGTAATGGTATTGTTGGTGATTTTTTAAAACTGCTGAAAAAGATATGACCTATACTGGTGCTTGGAAGGACAAAAGTAGCCAACGAAAGTACGATGGCATGTCTCACAGGTAACCAAACCAAATCGGCATTAAGCGTTTTCGGTTGCTCATCCCATGCATCCACGAGAAGACAGAGAAAAGCGTCCAGTGCGACACAAGCAATTCTGCCATAAGAAAAGCGTCCAGCTTTTCGTGTGTCCGACAGCAACGGTTTACTCGTTCCAGCTCGATCTGTGGCCCTCTTTGCATTGGTCCTTAACCTCGCTTCCTGTCTAAGGACACGATCGACAGGTTGGTGCAAAATACCATTGTAATTGACAGTTCAGACATCAAGCAGCTCCTGTGCTAATTTGTAGTGAGGATAGGGTTGTTGTTCTTTCAGTCACCGGCGTGAATGCAACTGTTACACACTCGGATCGCTAATTGGCTTTGTTCTTTTTTTTTGAAATGTTTGTTTTTTAATACAAAGACGCACAGTTCTCTTACGAGAAAATTGACAGATCAGACATCAAGCTTGCAAACTATGCGCAGCGGTCCTACGTGTATAGCAATCACAGGATTCTATTGGGCCCACATGTACGCGATGGACGAGTGGTTGCCGTGAGCTCTCTATATATTAGCGTAACATTATCTGCTATTGGCAAGGTAATTTAATTAAGATTCTTATTTAGTTTTATTACTTTTCTATTATTTAAAAGATAATTTCATTATAACAATTTGAAGTTAGCATCACGGTGCAAAACTTAGCATTAGTGCCATGACGTGTTATGGCTGCACTCTTTTCCCCTGGAGAGGAAAATATGTGCACCTGGTTTTATTTATTTGCAAAATCTTCCTCGGACAGTTAAAAAAGGGTTCAATTGGTTGATATATCATGATTATTTTCAGGTTGTATAGATACTAGGCCATTCTCAATGCATCTTTTTATTTCACAGTTTTCAAGTGTTGTGAAATGCGGATAGGCTTCTAGCCTCGGTGGCAAGGCGCCGGTGTGGCTGCCAGCCGGTCGGGGTTCGAGCCTCCGATCCCGCACCGGCCACTGTTGCTGCGCTGCAATACTGTAGCACGCTGCGCTGGGTACTGTAACTCGCGCACGGTGGAAAAAAATCCCCTCGTTCTTCCCAATCAAAGCATAGGTAAAGACTCGCGTCACGACTCACAAGGCCAGCTGAGTCCCTATGTATGGTTGGGGGAAGGTTCGGGGATTTTCTCGGCCTGTGTGAGAAGGCTCTTCTTCTTAATATAATGCCGTCGGGGTGGCTTCTTCCCGGCAGGTCGAGTTTTTTTTAAGTGTTGTGAAATGAAACGATATCTCACACTTTGTTTTCATCGTTTCATAGGCATGATAAAAACATTAAATTGTTACTATGTGGCACGATCTTGCACAATCTTGTTGAGGATGAAAGGAAAGACTCTCAATACACTTTTATTTGTCTTTCTAAAAAAATCCATGATCTTTCACTATGATAAAAGGTTTTACCTCTCTTTCATAATTATCTTATCATGTCATCTATTTTTCTGATGTGATAGCTAATTAATGTCAAATAAAAAGGTCATTGAGAATGGCCTTACGGGAAGGAAGTTGACCGTTAAAATTGGCTATAGCTCCTAGTATGGTCGTCCCCTCTTGCATGTGCTTTCCAAGAATACACTGAACGGCAAACGAAACGGTGTTGGCTTGCTAACTAAGGCATGAGTGCATGCAGGTCGGTGACCACTGGTCGAACCAATTTAATACTCCAAGCAAGGAGGGTAACGAAGCAAAACAGCGCTGTAATGCCGAGCTGACCGTGGCCATACTCCAAAGCAATGCATGAGCATGGCTACTGCCACACATGGTGCAGATAGAAGAGAGTGCAATTTGTGACCACCGCGACCCGTGCCTACCGCCAATGGCACCGTTGGATTGCTCCTCTTGCCAAGATGCGTAAAACGGACGAAAACGGGCGTTACATTTTTGTCGTTTGTTTTTCTCTCGCGTGGTTGCGCCAGTTCTGTCCCTAGACCACAGCGCGATGCTCGAGGACCCGTGCGGGAAGCGGAAACTCTCCCCTTAAGGGCATATGCAATTGTACATGCAACCGTTTGATCTTGTTGTTTGAGATTCGTGCTTGGGAGGTGGAGTTGTATTTCCCGTACGTAGTTGTTTCCGGTCGATTTTCTGTGCCCGTATTTGGCAGCCGCGCGCAACGCATACCGGTCCCACGGCAGTCGGCACGTGGGTTGCTGCTACCCGCCGAGACTCGGCTCAATCATTCAACAAAGCCTTCGTCTTTCTTCCGTCGCTAGCCCGCGACTTTGGTGTTTTTGCAGGACGCCGTCGCACGCGAGGCTGTCGGTCGGGAGGGGGCGACACATGCTTCCTGGTGCGTCCTGGGCAGGCGCCACCGCACGCGAGGCTGCCGGGCGGGCGGGCGCGACACCTACTTCCGGCTGCCTGTCGGACGAGCGCCGCCGCACGCGAGGCGAGAAGGTAACAGAGCTTGGAGCGTTCGTTTGCATCGTATTTTGCTGTTTCTTATTCCCAAACCGAGTTGTTTTAGCTAGGATTCAAGTTGTTTATTGTTAGATCTAAACAATTCCTTTGTACTTTGTTCTTGTTGCACGATTGGCGCGGATCTGTGGATTTTGCTGCAGATGAGCACAAATGGAGTTGATAGGGCGGAACTAGTTGTAGAAGATACATAGTGATGATGACTTTGTTAGCCCTGTGAAGGTAACTCGTGACCATGGTTGTGCTAGGCCAAGTCAGGAGCAAGTTGTTCTGCCTAGAGACGGTTTGGTCAGCACCGGAGGTGTCAAACTGAGTCAAACTGAATTGTGCCTTCTCTCTGAACAAAGTTCACAGTGTTTTCAGTTCATTCACTGGTGAGAAAAAAGAGCTAGTGGAGTCAATTGAGTTTGGCGGATTGATGTTGCTACAGAAGTAACCAAGTTCTCAAGGATTTTGGCATTCTGGCTTCTTTGCATCTTTGATCCAGACAGTAGCAGCATTGTCCTAGGAAATGGGGTGAGGATGAAGCTTACAGAATATGTTGTTCATCTGGTTCTAGGCTTACCCAAGGGAGGATCGGGCAAGTTCAAATCTTTTGCAGCACAGTCATATGACGTAGTCAAATCAACGCTAAGGTTGGCCAAAAACGCAGAGATCACCATGGACTATGTGGAGTCAGTGTTGTCCAGAGAATATAGCGAGAAAATGAGTCTGAAGGACAAGGTTGCCTTCAAAGTTATAGCTGTCTTATTTGCAGATGCATACTTGTTAGCATCAAAGGCTGGTACAGCAAAAGTTAACCACATGTTACTGCCTTACCTGGTAGATCACAACCGTATTCATGATGTGAATTGGGCTCGTTATGTTCTTAATGCTGTGAAAGAATGCAACCTGAAGGTAAAGGATTGTCTTGTTGAGGGGAAGAAAATTATTGCCCTGGACTTCTGTTTGATATTTCTAGAGGTAAATTTCAGTACCAGTGAAAGAAACATACTCAACTTCTTCTGCTCAGTGAAATTATCTCAGTTAATAATATTTGTCTCATGCAGGTCTTTTACCTTGACCATCTGGAATATGGGGATTTGGATGCTAAGTACACGTGTTTGCCTCGCATTTTGGATTATCCATATGACAAGATGAAGACTCATTTTTCAGGACCAGATTGTTTCCAAGGATGGGGAGGCAATATTGTTTCGAAAACTGAAGGTTATACTGCTTCTAATACATTGTCTTAGCTCTATTGTATTACATGACATAACAATAATATAAATGTAGCTTATTTCATATATTAGGTTAGACAAGCAGATCAAGTTGTGTACAACAAATCAGTGAGTGGGTCCCCTGTTTCAGCACATTGTGTTTCTCCACCGAAAGAAGTGGTATATATGACAACATTGCGATTTGGTTATGTTGTTTAGTTAGCGGAGTAAAGTTATGTCATTTACCTGGCACTATCATGTACTCTGCAGGTCCCCATATTTGTTCTGAACAAGATCATGGAGCTTAGGGTTAGTATTGAACAACAAATGTTATATCACAAGGCACACAGATTGACAAATTGATTGCTGAATTCCTGCGTTCTGTCTCTAACTACTATCGGGGTGGGCACATTCTGCCGTTGGCCCATAGTCCTGCACAACCCTCATCCTCCCCGCCAAGTAAGAAAAATTCATATCAATTATGCATAAAAACAAATGGGTTATGCTGCAGTGCAGGCAAGTGAACTACTACTTGGGGTTATGCTGCAGTGCAGGTATTGCATATGAGAAACCAAGCACTACATGTTCCACAATGGCACCACCATGCACCTGTTAGTTCCCTCCTTAATGTTTTACGCTTTTTAAGTAGAAGATGTATGCTTCCAAATGAAAAGTTCATATTTTGTTGTGGTTATGAAGCCATGCATAGCTGTTGGGTTAGGCTCGGAAGATGTTCAGTTATTTGGCATTGATGGAAGCACTACCTCCTCGGATGTTGAGGGCAAGGGTATGCGCTTTTGTTTGTTTCCGTGAAGTTGGAAAACTGATTCAATGGACTGTTGGTTGACTAACAAAAATCTATTTTTCAGGGGGTTTACTCTGCTGGTCCTGCCTTTGACAAGACTGCAGCTAGGAATTCGTTGTCACCCTTTCCTTTGTTGAATCTAGCTGATCAATTTGACTCGATCAGTATCTATAAGTTTTATCTCGTCTTTTAGAAAAGTGCTATCCGAACTCCATTAGCGTGAACAATGAAATCGAACTGTCATGGTGGAGTAAATAACAACTATTTTGTTTATATGCAAATGTAGTGCCTCATATCGATAGCACACCTCAAGGAGGGAGCTACAAGATGGAGTTGATCAGGCAGGAAGCTTGCAGCTCCAAGTTATTTTTTGGGAGGTGTACTGTTTCCATTGGATTGGGGTAATTCAACAGTCTGACATTGTGTAAAAAAGCTACTAAGTGATGTAACCTATATAGTACTTATGTAGTGTCAGGGTACTACCAATTCATGTGCACTGGTTTATGTATGAAGTCGATACTTCTAACTCATTGTAAACTCAGTGTTCTGACTAACGACTTTTTGTCTGGTGGTTTATCCACACTATTCAGCTGGATTCGATTACTTTGATCTACCTTGCCTACTTTATCATAATGTTGTTTCGTTGCCTGGCTGCCTAGCCGCCAATAAAATATACTCTTTGGCAATCTACGTCCAGGTTCAAATTGAAGCCACATGCCCTACCTGATCCAATATTTCTTGTCGATGTTTGATAAATGAAACTATGCTGGCAGATAACTCAAGTATGCAGTTGTAACATTTAGGACTGATAATCCGATAACACTCAACTCTGAATGGTTGTGCATGTAAAACATCGCACCAAGATACTTATTGATCAGTTAGGCCATTTTATTGGTCTACTCATTAATGAAGTTACACAAAAGGGTCCACATGCCAGCTACTAATGTTTCAGTTAGCCCATTAGTTGGCCCGTTCAGATTAAGGTCAACCGAAACAGAACAATCTATAGCATGTGATCATCAGTCTTCAATTGTCTGGATGTAGACACCCGGCAAAGCCCCTTTGTTCCCATGAAGTTCCAGCAGCTCGTAGAGGAAGGTTTTCTTGAACGCAGTTAAAGCTTCCTGCATATGTTGTATATTAGAGCAGGAACAGTACCACCACCAAAGGAAAAATAATTTAATTACAGGAACTGTACAGAGCACTATACACCTTGGTGGCTTCCTTGACATACTTGACACCATCGAAAGATCTACTAAGGAAAATGGTGCTGATCCCAGTTTCAAACCTAGCAAACAATAGTGAATCAACTGTCAATAACAGATGGAACTTTTGGTTGATTTTGTTTGTTGGTTATGCTCACCCTTTTATATCGGCGCACCTCGGTGGTGGTAGGTCAACAGTCCAGTTGTCCCAGTTGTCATCCCACCCATCAAAGAAGCTGTTGATACAGGACACCAGCCCATTGTGTAAATTGTGTACTGTCTTCTCGTGCTTGTAGTGTACTGCGCTCACCATTTTCTTGGTTTCAGAACAATTAGCAGTAGTGTACTGGGGGTCAATTACCCACACTTTCTTCAGCTTCATATCCCACATGTACGAGCACCAACATTCTTCCGTACGTGGAGGGACGACGAATTGCTTTTTTTCATTGAAGGGTACGTTTATGTTAGTTCAGGCATACCATTCTGCGTCTTGCAATTTCAGGAAGTGAAATTTTTTGTGCAATTTCATTTCAAAACCACACACGTCAAAGGAATTTGTGTCAAGCCCTTTTGTTTGAACCAAACTAAAGCTATATAAGGTGTGAAAATAATTCACAACAACCTTTCAGATGAGCACTTATGTACCTATGCATGAATCTAGAGGACTAACAGTCCATGAAGATAACAATATTCATGGGAAACTCATTATTAAGAGCTACCGACTCAAAATTTGTATCGGAAATAAAGGCTCAAAAAGTTAACCTATTGAACTGCAATGTTTCTCCCTTTTTGAGTCAGCAGGAGAAGTCAAAAGATGTAAAAGACTAAACAATATATTGATTCTTTTTCTCACACCAATTTAACGCAGAAACATGTTACCTTTGAAAGGCCTATACCTGAATCCCAGCAGCAAGTATCCTACTTGCAATAGATCATCTAGGTTCTGAATCCGAACAGCAAGTATCCTACTCTGGCACAGTCTATTTTTAACTATCTAAAGTTCAATATAAATTAAGGTGTCTTCGAATTAAACACTATGCAATGTTGAAATACACGGAGGATAAACATGACATGCAAAGGGCATAACATTGTGACATGATCAAATATCTGAGATCAAAGTATCTTTAGGTATTACTAAACCAATGAAACCCCTTCTTTTTGGATAATATTAGCCAATCAAAGTAAAACAAAGTAGCAGTGAACATAGATATTGGTATCTAACTCTACAAACAAAAGTGAGAAATTATAGCTGAGTGAATCTTGGAACAAACTATGGGAAAGCAAATTAGCTAAACATGGGTTTGTCTGCCGCAACTTTAGAAATTCTGAATTCGCAATAGAAAGATGTACCGGTCTAATTAAAATATTAGATAAATAACTACCTACAAGCTCAAATAGTCAAATAGGTGCCAAAATCAGGAATTATGGACTTAAAACAAACTAAATCAAATGCCTCACATTTGTTTCGACATTCAGACTCCAATCCATAGGAAAACAATCCATATAATTTATCTAATTTGGAATGCATATGGTTCCCGAGCTACTGCTGCATAAATAGTTGTTTTTGAGCCTTCATGAGGACAGACAGTGTATTCTTTTTTACGAACAACACTAGGGAAAAAATGGACCAGAACTGAAAAATCAGCAGTTCTGTAAAACAAAATGCTGAAATTCTTTATTAGAGTCCAAAATAAATTGTTATTAGTATCATATAAAATGTCATTATTGGTGCAGAACTTGTTGCTTGACAGTTTTTGACATTCACTTTGGCATCCCAGCAAAACAGCAAAACACCGTAAGTGCATCTGAGACTATCTCAACCATATTTCTTTTGTTGCAACCTTCCTTTCATTTGCAAAGCTCACGTGCTTAACAACTTACAGGTTGAGCTCTGGCGGAGGGGGAACCAGCTGTGTGTCTGCCCCATCTGACTGATGTGCTATTGTGCTAGACCGGGACATCGATCGTGCATCATTTGTGCATAATTCCACATGACCAAACACCATTCTCTCTCCCAAACTGGTAGGACATACAAAAAGAGTACGCTGGAAAAAAATGTAATAAATGAGGAGATATATTCCGCAACCAAACACACACTGACCTCTTTGCTTGCGTCCCATTGTTGGAAATTTGCTCTCCCTCTAATTCTTCCACTGGATTGCTGACTCACAGAAGTATAATGATTTAACATCGTGTTCCATATGAAACTATTGTGTAAAACAAATACAAAAAGGAGACACTGTGAAGTCAGGATCTAATGCTCGCAACAGAATTGTTACCTTAGGGTTCGACCATCTTTCTTCGCCCCAATACAAGCCAAAAGAGCAACAAGGCTGTCACAAGCACCAGCTCCGGTGAGGCCTTCTGGCACATGAGAGAAGCGACCAGCTCCGGTGGTGAACGGATGTAACTGACTGTTGTATGTGAACAGAGGCCTAGAATCGGAAATCCATCAGGCGCGCCGGATTCATATGGTGAATGAGTCTCCATGACTTGGAAAGGGAGACCTCCATACCAGGGTGCAAGAGAAGCGGAGGAGCTGGTTGGTTGGGAAGCGACGAACGACGGCGTAGGAGCTGGGAACTGGGCTGAGGGAAGTGGAGGAGTAAAACAGCATGGAGCTGGTGGGGCACGACCTTGATTGCAGTTGTTTGATGGCTTGCCGCCGCCGAAAACTCTAGGATCTCCCACAACAGCGACGGGGACGGCGGCGGGATCTCCAAGCGGGAGCAAGGGAGGGGCCTCTAAGCAGAGGCGGTGGGATCTCCAAGCGACGGCGGCAGCGGCGCCGGCGCCGGCGGGATCTCCGAGCGGCGGAGGCGGCAGCGGCGACTCATAACTAGCGGAAGGGGAAAGCGAACTGGCGCCTGTGTTAATCACGTGCAATAGAGGGCCCACGTGTCTACTATATTGGATACGATGTCTCTGTATTTCCAACTAAATGGGTGGGTATTGCATCTGAGGCCTTCCGCACCAATCTCCAACACAACAACATCCAAAGGCTGCATGCACAATTGCATATGCCCTTAAGGGGAGAGTTTTCTTTCCGGACCCGTGCAGGCTGGGGAGAGGAGAGAGTCGCGTGGGGCAGAGGCACACACAGAAGGCGGCGACCAAATCAACCGAAGATCTTGCGCTCCTCCGCTGCTCCCCTCGATTCGCTGCCCGTACCGGCACCGTCGTCGATCCACGCCCATCCTCGATCTGCGGAGCAGGGCGGCCATGGAGGAGGTTTCACCGTTGAGGCTGGACTGAAGCGGCACCATTCCCCCATCCGGTACCAGCTCCCTGAGTTGGGCAGCAGCGGCCTCTGCAGCAGCCCGCCGTCGTGGTCGCTGCCGCTGTCGTAGCCGCCCCAGCCGGCGCCGCCTCCCCTGTTCCCGCCGCTAGCCATGGCGTCCTCCTGCCCGCAACCACCACCACCACCACCTCGCTGCAAGATTGGACCTTTGTCCTGCGTGTTCCGTGATGGGAGGAGGAAGAAGCAGGGGAGGAGGCTTGCTGTTGCAGAGGTAGGGGACCGCTACAAATTGCATTTACTTTAAGCCTAGACCAACACCTAACACCGTTGCACTCCGTCAGTGGATTTTGAAACACTATGGGGGTGGACACCGATCGCCCAGGTCATAAAATAATTTCC
>JAUNZO010001632.1:0-11654 GCA_031894775.1 Chloris gayana
AGTCTAAAGTAGACTCAGGAATGCCTAGCAGCTCTCAGGTTAATTCGATCGACGTGGCCACTTCTTCCTTGCGACACGTCTATTTCTCACCGCGTGGCAGCGTCACAGGAAGCCGCGTATTCACCCGTAATTCAGTTGTTGTGTTGTCGTCCGTCTTCGTGGGCTTCGACCGAGCCGGCCAATGCAGGCCGTTTGACCCACGCTCGGTGGGCTTACCTTCACTTGCCTCTGGCCTTTGGGATTTCTCCACAGCCACAAAATGGCCCGTCCGTGATCATCTGCTGGGCGCTTTCTTATTTCTTGGGCTATTGCACTCAAAAATTAAATTCCTTGGGCTATTAGGCAGCGGCTTCATTCCTTGTGCATTTGCAGGACGAGCTCATCTTAGGGGTGGTTCACGTCTCCAACGACCGCCATCGCGTGTTGGGGATGTGCTACAACTCCTCCCTTCCCCTGCTGCCGCCGTCGCTGCTTTCGATCGGTCCTTTCCATCGTGTGGTGCTCCGCATGGTGCTCTTATGCTCTTCATTATTTGCTTCTTCCTCTTTCGATTTATCTTTCCATGGTTATGAGACCTGCACTCTATTATTGCGCCCCCTTCAGTCGCTCTGTTGTCATTTGTTGCCACTGTGGTCCGCCTGCTGTCATTTGTTGCCACTGTGGTCCTTTTGCCGTCGTGTTTCTTCGATTCGAGGTATGTAAGGCTTCCCCTTTGAGCTACATTGATTCCTCTACATGTATATTACTTTGTCATTTCGTACTGCTAGCTTTTCACGCAACTGCTGCCATAATAGCCCAAGCACCGAGCACAATATGAGCGCGGCTGAGCGCGCCAAGCCTGCCTAGTACATTCATATGTGAAGATGCACTAGGCCCCCTAGTGGGTTTTGGTGATAAATGACAAATGATTAAAAGCTCTAATGTGGTTATTGAGTCATTGTGCGGGACAACAAAATGATAGTATTCACAATGTGAGAAAGTAAACCCCTCAATTAAAAAGTTGAAGTACTCAAAGAGCCAAGATGACAAGTTTAGATTTATAGCTTCTTGAGTATAGGTGTGCCAAACTATTAAGAGGGGTGAAGCGATCTTACGTCTTTGGGAAGAATGTGCTCTAGTTTCTCAAACATCTTGGAACCAAAAATACCAACTCAATGAAGATCAAAAAGCCTATCTTTTCCTATCTTCTCCACTCCTGACGGAAGTTCCGTGCGGGCTGACGGAAGTTCCGTCGGTTCCGGAGAGTTTGGGACGGAAGTCCCAAACGTGACGGAAGTACCGTCGCTAGGGTTTGCCGGTTCGGATCTTGCTCGACGGAAGTTCCGTGCGGGGCGACGGAAGTTCCGTCGGTTCCGGGGAGTTTTGGACGGAAGTTCTAACTCGAACGGAAGTACCGTCTGAGTGTTTCGTAGTTGACCTAATGGGGTGACGGAAGTTCCGTCACCCACGGAAGTTCCGTCAACACCAATTATTGGACTTGAGCAACGGCTCTTTTAGAGCCCTCACTATATAAAGCTTTGACCTAACCCGTGAGAAAAGCTGCTGGTGCCTCTTGAACTTTCAGATCTTGCTCAAGCTCTCTCTCTCACTCCTCTCCACCACTCTTGAGATCCAAAGCCATTGGAGTGAGCTCCCATCTTGATTCCAAGCTTGATAGCATCAACCCAACCTAGAGCACATCTTCCCTTAGCAACTAATCTCGTTCTTCACTTGTTACTCTTGGAGATTCGTTCTCCTAGATTGGCTAGGTGTTGCCCTAGAGCTCCCAAGCTTGTGGTGAGCCTTGGGAAGTTTGTGAAGGTTGAGATTCGCCTCCGCAAGGAAAAGAATCCAAGGAAGAAGAAAGAAAACCAAGTTTGACCTTTGTGGTTGCTTGGGAGGATTAGGGTTGAGAGAAACCCGGCTCTTTGTGAGCTCCTCAACGGAGACGTAGGAACCTCTTTGTGAGGGGTCCGAACTTCGGTGAAAAATCTCCGCGCCTCTCTTGTTTGTTTTTGTTGTGTGCTTGTTTGTTCATCTCTCGGGTGTATTTTTAGCCCGATCTACTTGTGTGTTGCGTGTCTACTTAATTCCTGCAGTGTACAACACTCCCAAGGCAAAAAGGAAGTTTCCATTCAAGTGGAATCGTGAGTTTTTCTCTCCCTTTTCATTCCTAGGGTTTTCATCTCACCACCACGACGGAAGTTCCGTCAAGTGACGGAAGTTCCATCGATTGGCGAATTTGACCTAGTTGTTTTTAAGTGTTGTAATTTCAGGATTTTATCTAGATTGCCTATTCACCCCCCCCCTCTAGGCAACTTTCAATATGAGTAAAAGAAAAAGACTACAAAATTCCCATCACGCATATAGTGTATTATTATTAGTCAATAAAGAGGAAAGGTTGTACTAGTTTTTGCGTAAACATATATGAAATATAAGTAAACTATCTGAAAAATCATTTGTCAGCTATGTCCACGTGTAAAAACAAGGAGCAATTGCATGTAGAAAGGGAGTAAAAATACATACGGTTATGATTTTACCCCCTGAATCCGATATTTTATTTGAAGCTGAAACAAACTTCTACCACGATTTTGGTAGCAACACTTTGAGCGTATTAAACACTAATGAAAAGATAGTCGTTCTTTTGTGATTTTAAAATAACTTTTGACATTCATGCATGTACAATATATTTTAAAAGTTGATCTGTTCTTAAAAGGAAAATTTGATAAATACGAATTGAGTTGCCAAAAAGAAAGAAGTTGTGGAGGTAGACCAAATTGAGATTGAAGAAGACAATGAAGAGCTTGCCTTGTTTGTGAAGAAGTTTGGCAAGTTCATGATCAACAACGGGTTTACCAAGAAGAGCTTTGACAAAGCAAGGGCAAGAAGATCTACAAGAAAGTGCTACCATTGTCATGACTCGGGGCACCTCATTGCGGAGTGCCCTCAACTAAATGGAAAGGAAGAAAAGAAGGAGAAGTTCATCAAGAAGAAGAACTTCAAGAAACCATTCAAGGGTCAAGCTCACATTGGTCAACAATATGTCTCCGATGATGATGATGATGATGAAGATGAAGAAGGAGGGATTGCCAATCTTGCATATGGCCTAACACCGGCCAAATCATCACTCTTCAACAACCTCACCGACGATGAGGATGACGCCCCAAATGCTTCATGGCCAAAGAAAACAAGGTACAAACTAAACCTCTTGTCAATTCTTCTAACCATGATAATGAGGAGGAGCTAGTCCCCTCCTTGCAAGATATGGTGAAAATGTTAGGGATAATGCAAGAGAAGGTAGAAGAGAGCGAAGACATGGTGGACAAGCAAGAAAACATGCTTATCAAGAAGCTTGATGAGATTAAAGAGTTGAAGACCTTGCTTGAGAAAGAAAGAGAGAAGAATGAGGAGTTGACTCTTTGCCTTACAAAGGTAAATAAGTCAAATGCTAAACTTGAAGACATCAACCTCTCACTCCAAACAAAGTGTGAATCTCTTGAAGAGAATCACAAGTTGTTGGAAGGAGAGATTGAAGTCCTCAAAGGTAGCACGTTGACATACAAAAGCAAGGTTGAGTCAATGCAATCCTCATCAAGCAAAAAGTGTGTGAGATGTGAGGGTGTTGACATTGACAACATTGCCACCGACAAGGTGACAATCAAGGATCTCACTAACAAGGTCAAGAATCTTGAGAGAGCGGCTCAAGTTGAGCTAGCTAAGAAAATTGTTAGTGAGGAAAGAAAATTCAATGGCAACAAAGGCATTGGATTCAAGGAGCAACCCAAAAAGAGATTCAACAACAAGAGCAACAACATGAATCAACCAAAGCAAGTAGCTCAAGCCAAACATGTGAAGAAGGCCAAAACAACACAAGAGCTCAAAAAGAAGAGCTCACCCGTATCCTTCTATGTGTATGATCATGCAACATATGAGCTAACCCATGGTGCTCATGGGAAAGTGGTTGCAAGATTTGTTGGGCCACACTATGCAAGGTGGAACCCTTGTGTGTGGGTGCCCAAAAGTGTCGTTTCTAAAGTTAAGGGACCCAAGCAAGTTTGGGTGCCTAAATCTTGTGCTTAATTGTGTGTAGGGATACTCCTCGGGCGGTTCAATATGGGTACTCGACACCGGGTGCTCAAATCATATGACCGGGGAGAAGAAGATGTTCTCCACACTTGACAAAGACAATCTACCAAGTGGGAGCATATCTTTTGGAAATGATCAACAAGGAAAGGTAATTGGTCGTGGTGGAATTCAAATCACCCATGACCTTTCAATTAGTAATGTGTTTCTTGTGAAAGGTTTAGGGTACAACTTAATGTCCATATCACAACTTTGTGGAATGGGTTTTAATTGTCTCTTTACCGATGAAGGCGTGACCGTCTTTAGAAAAGCAGATTCCTCAATTGCATTCAAAGGGTACTTGGAGGATAAGATCTATCTTGTTGATTTCACCAACAAAGAGGGTCCCAATCTAAGTGCTTGTTTGATAGCAAAAACCACCTTGGGTTGGTTATGGCATCGCCGACTAGCTCACGTTGGGATGAGGAATCTACATAAACTTCTAAAGGGTGGCCACGTCGTTGGACTAAAGGATGTTGCCTTTGAGAAGGACAAAGTGTGCAGCGCATGTCAAGCCGGAAAGCAAGTTGGAGCCAACCATCCATCCAAGACGATGATGACGACCACAAGACCATTGGAGATGCTTCACATGGACCTCTTCGGTCCGGTCACATACCTAAGCATTGGCGGTAACAAGTATGGCCTTGTCATTGTTGATGATTATTCCCGTTTCACTTGGGTATTCTTTTTGAAGGATAAAAGTGAGACACAAGGTGTTCTAAAGAGCTTCTTGAGAAGAGCACAAAATGAATATGAAGTGAAGATCAAGAAGATTAGAAGTGACAACGGCACCGAGTTCAAGAATACACAAGTCGAGGAGTACCTAGATGAAGAAGGCATCAAGCATGAGTTCTCTGCACCATACACCCCTCAACAAAATGGTGTAGCCGAGAGGAAGAACCGTACACTCATTGAGATGGCAAGAACCATGCTTGATGAATACAAGACTCCCGACACTTTTTGGGCCGAAGCCATCAACACCGCTTGCCATGCAACCAACCGGTTGTACCTTCACAAGATATTGAAAAAGACACCCTATGAGCTTCTCACCGGTAAAATTCCTAACGTGTCGTATTTCCGTGTCTTTGGGAGCAAGTGCTTTATTCTTAACAAGAAGCCAAGGTCCTCTAAGTTTGCTCCAAAGACCAATGAAGGTTTCTTACTTGGGTACGGATCAAATGTATATGCATACCGAGTTTTCAACAAAGTCTCCGGCATTGTTGAGATCACGCGTGATGTAACATTTGATGAATCTAACGGCTCTCAAGTAGAGCAAGTTAATCCAAGTGATGTAGGTGATGAAGCTCCTTGTGAAGCAATAAGGAACATGGCAATTGGTGAAATAAGGCCGCAAGACCCAACTCAAGTGCAAGGTGATTCATCTTCTCCAAGTCAAGATGAAGATCCTCCACAAGACCCACAAACTGAACAAGATCAAGGTGGTGGTCAAGATCATGGTGACGATCATGATCAAGGCAACAACCAAGATCAAGAACAAGATGGTGGAGGTGATGATCATCAAGACGAACAACAAGAAGAACAAGAAGAAGATGCACCTAGGCCTCAACAACCCCGAGTGCGCCAAAGCATACAAAAAGATCATCCCGTTGATAACATTCTTGGTGACATTCAAAAAGGGGTAACCACTAGATCTCGAGTCGCTACCTTTTGCCATCATTACTCGTTTGTCTCCTCTTTGGAACCTCTTAAGGTAGAACAAGCATTGCAAGACTCGGATTGGGTGGTGGCCATGCAAGAAGAGTTGAACAACTTTGAGAGAAACAAAGTGTGGTCATTGGTGGAAAGGCCCAAGCAAAATGTTGTGGGAACCAAGTGGGTGTTCCGCAACAAGCAAGATGAACACGGTGTGGTGGTGAGAAACAAAGCAAGACTTGTTGCAAAAGGCTACTCACAAGTTGAAGGTTTGGATTTTGGGGAGACATATGCACCGGTAGCAAGGCTCGAGTCAATTCGCATATTGCTCGCCTATGCTACACATCATGGTTTCAAGTTGTATCAAATGGATGTGAAGAGTGCATTCCTCAACGGTCCAATTCAAGAAGAAGTGTATGTGCAACAACCACCGGGTTTTGAAGATCTTAAGAAACCTCACCACGTGTACAAGCTTCACAAAGCTCTCTACGGGCTCAAGCAAGCACCAAGAGCTTGGTATGAACACCTCAAGGGATACCTCATCGACAAGGGCTTCATAATGGGCAAGGCCGATCCTACCCTCTTCACTAGAAAAGTTGGAAGTGATTTATTTGTGTGCCAAATATATGTCGATGACATAATATTTGGTTCTACTAACCAATCTTTACGTGATGAGTTTGCCAAGATTATGACTAGGAAATTTGAGATGTCAATGATGGGGGAGTTGAAGTTCTTTCTAGGCTTTCAAGTCAAGCAACTAGAAGAAGGAACTTTTATAAGTCAAACCAAGTACACCCAAGACATCCTCAAGAAATTTGATATGAGCAAGGCAAAGCCAAGCAAAACTCCAATGAAGACAAATGGTCATCTAGGATTGGATGTGAATGGGAAGGCGGTCGATCAAAAGGTATATCGCTCCATGATTGGATCTTTGCTTTACCTTTGTGCATCTAGGCCCGATATCATGCTTAGTGTGTGCATGTGTGCAAGATTTCAAGCCGCTCCAAAAGAGAGCCACTTGGTGGCCGTTAAAAGAATCTTGAGATATTTGGTTCACACTCCAAACATAGGGTTGTGGTATCCTAAGGGCGCCAAATTCAAGTTAGTTGGCTACTCCGATGCCGACTACGCCGGATGTAAGGTAGATAGAAAGAGCACCTCCGGGACTTGCCAATTCTTGGGTAGGTCCCTTGTGTCATGGTCATCCAAGAAACAAAATTCCGTTGCCCTTTCCACGACCGAAGCGGAGTATGTTGCAGCCGGTAGTTGTTGTGCACAACTCTTATGGATGCGACAAACTCTTAAGGACTTTGGATACTCTTTGACCAAAGTTCCCCTCCTATGTGACAATGAGAGTGCCATCATGATTGCATACAACCCCGTTGATCACAATAGGACTAAGCATATAGATATCCGGCACCACTTCTTGAGAGACCATTCAATCAAAGGGGACATTGAGATTAGCTATGTGAGAACCGATAAACAACTAGCCGATATCTTTACCAAGCCATTAGATGAGAAGAGATTTTGTGAGCTTAGGAGTGAACTTAATATACTTGATTCTTCTAATGTGGAATGAATTTTTGCGCATCTTGGTGGTATTGATTGTTGTTGTTATTCTCTCAAAAACTATTTGCAAAAATGAAGCTTATTTACGTATTGAAAATATTTGAAGTTGATCTTGTGATCATATTGCTCATCTTGTGGATATTGTTCTCTATGGTTGATTGCTGGCTATCCACAAGTGAAGGCAACCCCAAGTTCCAACCTAGGTTTCCAATCTTTTCTCTCAAAACAATTCTTCCAAAATGGGCTGAACCAGGGCAGGACGGAACTTCCGTTCCTTGACGGAACTTCCGTGCAAAACTTTCTGGTTTTGACGGAACTTCCCGTCGATGTGCGGGTTTAAGGGGAACCCGACCCCTTCTTTCTCCCTTCTTCTTCCTCATAACTCCCCACAGTTTCTCTCTCCTCCCAAACCCTAGCTCGTGGGCACCATTGGCGATCTCGCATTTTCAACCAAGGAAAAGCTCAAGTAATCCGTGGGAAAGCTTCCCCATCCCACGGCACTTCCGTTCCTCCACTTCTTCCGTCGATTCGCGCTCTCCTTCGCGTGGATTTGGTATGGATCTTGAAACTCTTTTTTTCAAATCTTGGTCAATGCTAGTAGCTTGTTGGTGTATCTTGAGTAGAATAGCGTCTAGCACTCTAGAATACTCAAGTACTTGTCTAGCACTAGTGGGTAGCATGGATTTTGTGTTGGTTTGGTCAACTCCATGGGCGAAGTTCGACAGGATGGAAGTTCCGTCGTCCCCGACGGAAGTTCCGTCCGGCAGAACTCCCATCATGAAGTTGCCCATATTGACACATTACCTATTCTATTCGACCAAGCTCTTATCAATTCCTTCTTTCTTGTCGAGTATGACTCGTACCAAGCACGCGGGTAGGAAGAGCAACGGGCCAACCATTCGGGAACCTACCCGTGATGAGGAGATTGAGGAGGAGGTTCCCTCGTCGGAGAGTGAAGAGGAGCTGCCGCCTCGATCACAGCTCAAGCGCAAGAGGGTGATCAAGCGCACACCGCATCCCGACAGTCGAAACAAGGGCAAGGGAGTTGCAAGTGAGCGATCGGGGCAGCCGCTGCAGGTGTTGCAACCAGTGATGTTCGTGTAAGGCCGCCGGTCTACATTGGGTCCCACAGCCGATGTGACATGAGGAGGCATCCCAATGTGCTGGATGAGCTGAGAAGGACGGACCCCCGCAGAGTACGGGAGAAAGAGGCATCGGATCCGAGGTTTCACTTGTGGGGTCAACAAGACTATTACTACACGTTCTTCATTGACATGCGAAGAAGTCTCAAAGGCTGCACCCACATCGGTGGATTGATTGGCAGTACATGGAGAACAAGAATGATGCTATCTTTGATCAAGTGATAGATGTGTGCAAGGCACGTGGAGTGTATGATCTTATGGCTTTCCGCTATGATTGGAATGAAGAAATTGTCTGTCAGTTCTATGCCACACTCTACATTGACACCGGCCGCCACAAGATAGTTTGGATGACTCAAGGACAGCGCTATGAGTGCAGCTGGAGAGTGTTTGCTTCTTATTTCAACCTGCCAGTAGTCCGACAGAGATGATGATCATGAGACCATCATCAATGAGCAAACCATCCCCGAGTCTCGAGTTGGCCTTTATGTATGAAGATGGCCCATGTGTCTATGGACGGACAAGGGGACTTCAGCCCTACTACTTTTACCTTAACAGGATCCTTCGCAGACCATTGTGCCCAAGGATGGATACAATGAACAGATTGCTGCTTGGTCAAGGAATGTGTTAGTGAGGTTTGCACCCGATGCTGCTCCTTTTTGTGTCATGGGATTTATCTTTGAGGAGATTAGTAGGCGCAGCGTGAATACTAGGATGACACTTCCCTATGCTCCTTGGATTATGGCTATGATTGAGGGAGTTACCCAGCTGACATTTGAGAAGGAATGCAAGCATCGTCCACCTGCAGCTTAAGCTAAAAGGAGGAGCAAAGAAGAAGCGCAAGCACCCCAGCCTCCAGCTTGGTACCTCTAGCGAGTGCAGCTCCACGCCGGGAAGGCTCTCCCACTTCTCGCATCCCGAGCGCCCTCAAGTCTATCTTCAATGTGTGCACCGCAAATGCCGTTGATATCCACCATACGAGGCAGGGTGTCAAAAAGAATGCTAGAAGGATGAAGAACTTCATGAGGTCACAGGGTGCCGAGGTCTCCCCTCCAGGATCCGAGGAAGAGGAGGATGCACCCCCTCCCGTCTATCGGTGGCAGCCCGAGGATTATGCTCCCTACTTTGGTGGTGATGGTGGTCAAAGCTCCCATGCAGCCCATGCAGGAGATGAAGAAGAAGAGGAGGAGGACTTTGGCGGGCGGGAGGGCGACGAGTGATTTCCCATCTCACTCTCCTTCCTTTCTTCCTTTTTGGTGCCTTGATGCCAAAGGGGGAGAGAGTGAGAAAAGGGATACTTTCCTATCTTTGTGTTCTTTATCTATCTTAGTCATTGGAACTCATGGGAACTTATGTAATGAACTATGTGATTTGTGCTCTATTGTAATAGGTTTAGTTTTTTAATTCCTCGCAAACTTTGTGCTTGAATGATGGATGATGGTTGCTTAATGCTTTAATGTGGTGCCTTTTAGTTCATTGATATATGTGGCTTGCGTTATGTGGTGTGAAGCTATTTGCGCTTGTGCTGTTTCTCTTTTCGTCTTCACACTTAAACTTGTCACTTGTGCACCTTGTCTTTAGGCACCCCACAAGCACAAAATATAGGGGGAGCTCTCTCACATGTTTGTGTGACCCATGCATCGCTTTAGGGGGAGCTCCGCTATATTTTGTTTGCCTTTGTTGTTCCTTTCGTATTCGATTTCGTTTATCCCTTTTTAATTGTTTGTCATCAATCACCAAAAAGGGGGAGATTGAAGATGCACTAGGCCCCCTAGTGGGTTTTGGTGATAAATGACAAATGATTAAAAGCTCTAATGTGGTTATTGAGTCATTGTGCAGGACAACAAAATGATAGTATTCACAATGTGAGAAAGTAAACCCCTCAATTAAAAAGTTGAAGTACTCAAAGAGCCAAGATGACAAGTTTAGATTTATAGCTTCTTGAGTATAGGTGTGCCAAACTATTAAGAGGGGTGAAGCGATCTTACGTGCTGGGAAGAATGTGCTCTAGTTTCTCAAACATCTTGGAACCAAAAATACCAACTCAATGAAGATCAAAAAGCCTATCTTTTCCTATCTTCTCCACTCCCGACGGAAGTTCCGTCCGGGCCGACGGAAGTTCCGTCAGTTCCAGAGAGTTTGGGACGGAAGTCCCAAACGTGACGGAAGTACCGTCGCTAGGGTTTGCCGGTTCAGATCTTGCCCGACGGAAGTTCCGTCCGGGCCGACGGAAGTTCCGTCGGTTCCAGGGAGTTTTGGACGGAAGTTCTAACTCGAACGGAAGTACCGTCCTGAGTGTTTCGTAGTTGACCTAATGGGGTGACGGAAGTTCCGTCACCCACGGAAGTTCCGTCAACACCAATTATTGGACTTGAGCAACGGCTCTTTTAGAGCCCTCACTATATAAAGCTTTGACCTAACCCGTGAGAAAAGCTGCTGGTGCCTCTTGAACTTTCAGATCTTGCTCAAGCTCTCTCTCTCACTCCTCTCCACCACTCTTGAGATCCAAAGCCATTGGAGTGAGCTCCCATCTTGATTCCAAGCTTGATAGCATCAACCCAACCTAGAGCACATCTTCCCTTAGCAACTAATCTCGTTCTTCACTTGTTACTCTTGGAGATTCGTTCTCCTAGATTGGCTAGGTGTTGCCCTAGAGCTCCCAAGCTTGTGGTGAGCCTTGGGAAGTTTGTGAAGGTTGAGATTCGCCTCCGCAAGGAAAAGAATCCAAGGAAGAAGAAGAAAACCAAGTTTGACCTTTGTGGTTGCTTGGGAGGATTAGGGTTGAGAGAAACCCGGCTCTTTGTGAGCTCCTCAACGGAGACGTAGGAACCTCTTTGTGAGGGGTCCGAACTTCGGTGAAAAATCTCCGCGCCTCTCTTGTTTGTTTTTGTTGTGTGCTTGTTTGTTCATCTCTCGGGTGTATTTTTAGCCCGATCTACTTGTGTGTTGCGTGTCTACTTAATTCCTGCAGGTACAACACTTCCAAGGCAAAAAGGGAAGTTTCCATTCAAGTGGAATCGTGAGTTTTTCTCTCCCTTTTCATTCCTAGGGTTTTCATCTCACCACCCCGACGGAAGTTCCGTCAAGTGACGGAAGTTCCGTCGTGGCGAATTTGACCTAGTTGTTTTTAAGTGTTGTAATTTCAGGATTTTATCTAGATTGCCTATTCACCCCCCTCTAGGCAACTTTCAA
>JAUNZO010001633.1:0-27911 GCA_031894775.1 Chloris gayana
AGGGAAAGTTACAGCATTCTCACATCCAGCTCTGAAACAACAAAACTTAAACAACCTCTAATGTAGCTCACAAACAAATTTAAAATAACAAGACATTGAAAAGGGCGTTGGATTGAGGGAAAATAATGAGGTAAATAATTCGTTAGCTGGAGCGGCCTTAGTTAACCTTAAGCGCTATATATATTCGTGCTTAAGAGCACATTCAGATTTTGGAACTTCACGAGCGAAAACTTGTACGAAACTGAAATTTTGGTAGTTCGTTTGACTTTTCGTTCTCGGCTGAACACCCGATCAACCGGAGCGGAGCTGCGTCAGATACGAGACGACCTCAGACACAATGCCGAAGCAAAGTCAACACATCCTTTGATCCATTTACCTACCAATCCAGGATAGACACACCTTTGCCTTCGCCGGCTCGCACGCACAACACGATGGGCTGGTCTGACCTGCCTGCTGATCTCGGCTCGTCGATCGCCGACAGGCTCACCGAGCTCTCCGACCTCGCGCGCTTCCGATCGGTGTGCCCGTCGTGGCGCTCGGCCTCCGCGGCGCACGCCGCGCGCCGCCGCGTCCCGCTGCTTCTCATACCCACCGAGAGCTACGGCACCCGCGTCGACCGCGACTTGTGGTGCCCAGCCGACGACAGCGTCGCGAAGATCCCTCCCCGCCGCGCGCGGCCGCTCTTTCCTCTTCGCCTCCCACCACGGCTGGACGCTGGCCGTCGCCGACGACCTGTCGGCGATCCTGGCGCATCCCTTCACGGGCGCCTCGGCCGGCTTGCCGGCGCTGCCGTTCGCCCTCCCAGGTAGCGACAGCGAGCGGATCCTCCGTGATTTGAGGTGGGATTGGTCTCCCCATGGCGTCGTCGTGGCGTCCCCGAACAAGGGCGTGTTCTTCGGCAAGCCCGGGGACGGATCGTGGAGGCCCCTCAGCTGTTCCTCCGCTGGTGTCGTCAGTGTCTCCTACTGCGACGGCGCGTTCTACATCTTCGAGGGGGAACCTGCAAGGCGACGGTCGTGGACGCCGAGACACTGGCCGTCGCCGCTGTGATCGAGCCGCCTGCGATCAAGATTTCTAGCTGGAGCACCGAGGCCAACCTGGTCGTCTCGTCAGACGAGCTCCTTCTCATCGTCAGGGAGCGCTGGGATGAGACACGCTTGAAGGCGTTCCGTTATGAAAACAACGCGGCAGCAGGTGTGGCCCCTCGCTGGTCCGAGGTCGCCGGCATCGGCGACCGCGCCATCTTCGTCGACCACCTCCGGGCCTTCTGCGTTGAGGCCAACGGGCTCAACGGCGTCAGGAGCAACTGCGTGTACATCGCGAAGTCGTACGAGATGGTGAACGACGACTATGGGATGGACGTCTGGGGGAGGTACACTGTCTGCGTGTTCGACATCAGTGCCCGTAAGACGGAGAGCCTAGGCTATGGCAAACTGTTAAAGTTGATGTGCACTAGATTCTGGCAGTATGCGTCGTGGTCCTTGCCCAATCCCTGTTGATCGAGTCGAGCGTGAATGAAATACGGTATTTGGTATAAGGGTGCGTTCGTTTCCAGGTATATAATTTTTAGAGGGTCAAATCAAAGAGAATTTTATTATTTTGGAGTATTAAATAAAGTTTAATCTCGAAACTAATTGCAGACCTCCCTATCTAATTCACGAGACGAATCCAACGAGGGCAATTATGATGTTATTAGAAGATGTTTACTGTAGCATCACTGTAGCAAAACATAGATTAATTAGGATCATTAGATTCGTCTCGCAAATTAGAGGGGACTCGTGACATAGGTTTTGTCATTAAATTAATAAAAGTACTACTAAATAGTAAGATTCTCTTTGATATGATGGGTATAATTTTTAGAGGGTAGGAAACGAACAGGATCTAAGTTTGAGTGATTGCTGAGTTTGTGGGTTCTGATTGCGGAAGTACAAACACTACCTTTTTGCTTCCAGATGTGCCCTCTCTGTTGTAATAAGAAGTGAATAACGGGTGTTCTCTCAAAACGTAAAGGTTCTCGTGTTCTTGGTTTATTTGCAAGGAAATTTTCATTAGTGCCGGAAGTATTGATCGTATCCCACAAGGTTATGAGTCTATTAATGGACTTATTACTCGAATCGATATGTATCTGATGCGTTACATGCAACCAACTTTGTGTTCTGAAAAAAAATCGTCATCACTATTTAACGCTCCGGTTTTAAATGTAGAGATTTCACCCCGTGGCGTTACAGACTGAATTACCTCTATCATCTTTTTTGACATTTGGCTCACATGTATCGATTCATTAGGCCAAAAGAGAAGAAGCGCCTCCACAACTGCACTTCAATCAGTCTGCCTCTGTTGCTCTTCACATGTCCAAAACACAGCTCAGGTTCAGATTCAGATTCGACGCCGTGCAGGCATGCACGCACCCTTTAGATTGCTCGAAGCATTGCATTGTCACTAGTAGGAATATGCAATACCAAACATACAAATTAGAACAGCTATACAGAGTTCCCTTTTACAGCACATTATTTCAACATACGCATGCATACAAGCACAGAACATGGTTGTTACCGACAGGGCCGGCCCTGACATTTTGAAGGCCCGGGCGAGATCATGTTGGAGGGCCCCTTTTTATTATTTTGATCACATTAAAATTATATTATTATAGCCAAAAAATATTATTTTAATTACTTTAAGTAGTATTTTGTTTGTAACAAAAAATAACCCCACGCTAGTAATACTTAAGAGTATAATTTATAGAGCAACGAAGGTAAAGACACTGCTAAGCCAACTTAAGAAAAAAATTAGTATTTAGAGGTTGGATCAAGAGACTTTTAATTTCTTTGTTGAGGGAAATTGATTGACATGGTCAAATTTGAGAGACCCAGCCTAAATCGATTAATTAAATTGCCAAACAGGCCTTTCCCTTGGTGGCCGTGTGGCCCATCAACGTATACATACACTAGGCCTGCTGGCCTGTAGCCTTTCGTTGTGCTTCTTCTTCATTGGACAGAGCATCAGCAAAGAGGAAATGCAGAGCGGAGCCGCCATGGTGAATTGGTGATGCCGGACGACAAGACAGCGCGAGGATCGGGAAGCAACGTTAGCGAAGGTGGTAGGTGCTACAAGCAGAGGAATTGCGTAGAGAGGAACTTCCCGGCTCTTCCCTATTAGATTTTTTTTGTCCGCTATTCGATTGTCTGCCTTATCTGTTGCAGCTCAGCGAGGGGCCCTTAACTTTCAGGGGCCCGGTGCCTTCGCACCGTCCGCACCGCCCCAGGGCCGGCCCTGGTTACCGAGAATCATTTCGCGATGGATCAGTGCGGTTTCGGCAACGACCAGGAAAGGCCATTGCTCGAACCAGCTGCAACGCACCTTCAACACAAGTTCTCGGCCTTGAGGTCGGCGAGGTCGAGCGTTTCGACGGTGTACCTCCCGTTGCAGTCCATCCCGTAGTCGTCGTTTTCCTCCTTGCGCGCGCTGGCAACGTAGATGCAGTTGCTCCGAATTAAGCTCCGAAACCCGTAGTTGTCGTACCTTGCAGTCCACGAACACGGCGCGGCTGCCGATGCTGCTGCCGGTGACTTCCGACCAGCCTCTCGGGATGAGGTTGGCTTCGAAGTCCCAGTACCTGCACATCTCCACGGGGGCGGATTGATCTCCGCGACCACGGCAAGGGTTTCAGCGTCCACGACCGTTCCCGTGCACGTGCTACCGCGGAAGAGGTAGAAAAAACCGTGGCAGTAGGTGATGCTGGTGATGAATCCAGCGGGGAAAAAATCGACGTGCCTCCAAGATTCATCGCCTGGGCGGCAGAAGAAGGCGCCCTCGCCCATTCCCGGGGACACCACGACTCCGTGTGCAGGGACCGATCCCGCGCCAGGTCACGGAGAAACTCGCTGTTTGATGATAAAAACGGGAAAGGCAGCATGGGCAGGCCGGCCGAGTTGCCGGTGAAGGGGTGTACCAGACTCGCCCTCAAGTCACGGTCAACGGCAAGCATCCAGCCATGGTAGGAGGCGAAGAGGAAACCGTGGCCCTGCGAGGTAGGGACGGGAATCTCTCTGTGGCCGTCGTTGGCCACGGACCATACGCCCCGGTTGCCATGGGACCCCTCGGTTGGCAAGAGAAGAAGCGGGACTTGGAGGCGGGCAGCGTGCGCTTCGGTGGCCGAGAGCGCCATGACGGTCAAACCGAGCGAAAGCGCCTGAGATCAGCCAGATCGGTGAGCACATCGGCGATCGCCGCGACGAGACCGGCCAGCAAATCGGACCAGCTCATCTTGGTGTCCTCGTTAGTGCCGGCGAAGGTAATTAATTTGCTATAGTGCCTTACATGGAATCGAATAGAGACGATGCAATGGGTAAGAGATATTATACTTGTATGATTGGAGGTGGCTAAGTCTACTTGGAGCTTGATCGACCGGCACCGGCCGGTCGGACCACTACATCGCGCGCCGTGCATGCTAGCCGATTTGGATTTGATAGAAGGGAGGCAAGACTGGGTAATACTTCGTTGGGTGCCTTCTTCCGTTGCTATCAGAATCAAGTGCTTGCAGACACGCACCCTATTGACATGGGACCTACTGTTTCTAGTGCAGAGGAGAAAGATTAAAACACACAAATTTGTCAGTTCTTACTTGCCACGATCATATGGACAAAATGGACATATTAAACATGATAATGAAATGAAAGCAGCTGCAACCACTAGATTTCTCTGCCCAACATCGACCCTTTACACAGTGCAAGCGACACGACATCTTCAGAATTGTTGGTCGGCCAGATGTAACCTCTCAAAAAAGGAAATACTCCATTGAGAATAGAGGCATGTGCTCACCCTAGTTTAATTTTTAATTATAGTTCAATATAAATATCTAATTATACTGTTAAATGTGTCAAATTAATTGTAAATATGTCTTATTAACGTGTCAAATCATAATTTGAATGATAGATATATTAAATTATGTCAAATGTACTTCGATTTGACATAATTTTTCATTTATGTACATCAAATTATAATTTAACATACTAATAAGACATATCTATAACCTTTTTCAGACAATGGATTTACTATCCGGCCTCTACTGAAGTATACAACTTTCAAATTATTACATAAGTTCAGTCACCATCATTCATCATCGAAGGGAATTACACAAAGAAAAAGTTCTAACAATTAAGCCAATCTATTATCACGGTTCCATCCGAGATCGGTCTGCTCGACGGCAATGGTCTCCAAGTTCCTGCACGCCTTCAATAAAGAGCTCCGTTGTGTTGTCATCATGCTACAACTGCAACCAAAATTGCATCTAGAGTATGTTCCCATGAAAAGTGTCGGCGTAAATGAGGTATATTTGGTTTTGTTAAATATGTTATCATTACGACATCGTCAAATAGCCCACCATAGAGCAACCACTCCCACCAACACCATTGGTTTACTGTTGTTCACCGACCAAGTCCCTAATATATGGGAAGTAGATGAAGGTGGGGTTAGATTAGTATCTAAGAATACCACACGTTATAGATGTTTAGAATGGTGACAGTCAAAATAGAGGTGATTAATTGTTTTTTTGGTATTATAAAAATGACATTGTTGACTCTCCTTTCAATTTTTCATCGCTAGATTATCTTTTGTAAGGGTTACTCCTCGTTGGAGAAATCATAAGAAAATCTTAATCTTAAGAGAAAATTTTAATTTCCAAATAACTTTATTGTGGAAAGGGGTATTCTATCTAACAAGTTTAGTACATGTGATGGACTAAACTTTCCTCTCTTTTGTAGTTTCCACTTCAAATTATCCCTCTCAAATCAAAGATTTAACATTTATAGTATAATCAAAGATTCAATAATTAATAATTAAACTAAAGTGGGCACATGCCCCTATGCTCACAAAAGTTACTCTCCTCCAACAAGGTCGCATGGTATCCTTCCAATCTCGTGTACACAAGCTTGCACCGGCTTTGGCATCATAATTATTTGATTTCCACTTATCACTAAAATCTCAATTGTTTCCATGATTATTAGTAACATCATGAAATGGAATAATTGTGGAGCTTGCTATAAATCAAACCAACTCCTTTTTTTTATTCTAGCGACCGCACCTAAAAGCATCTCTAACATTTAATAATAATTTTACATTCAAAAGAAGTTTAAGAGAGTTGCTATATCTATTGGGAGTAAAAAAGACATGCATTCTACCAGTTCCCTAAATAATTTTCTGAATAATTTAAATATCTTTCCGAGAGTGAGAATCAGGTGGTCAAATGTAGCAACCTCGAGGCTACGGTTGAGAGTTGGTAAATTTAGCAACCTCATTTAGGGAACGGTTGAAGAAAGATTTTACTATAATCATATCATAAATTTCGATTTAACAATCTCGTTTAGGAACGGTTGAAGATGCTCAAGCCCATTTTATTAAGAGGAGGAGAGTACACAACGACCTCAACGCTCCAACCGCGTGGTCACACATACTATATGTTTGTGAGATTACACAGCAACAGAGACAGACGAAGAGAAAAAAGAAGAGCTAGCTTCACTGTACAAATTCCGGCAAGGCGAGAACGACCTGAAACCGGCTGCCATCAAGATTATGTGGAGCACTAATTAGCTACGTACGCAAACACTGTTCATGCATCATCAATCTGCGAAGATGGCGATGGTGGCAAGGTCATAGTGCACGTAAGCATTGAGAGCTACGACCACAGCGACGGCGGCATAGAAACAAGCCCGGACACCCACGGGCAGGCACGCCACGAGCCCAACCTTGATCTCCATCACGTAGGCACAGGTAGCCACGACGAGCCCGGTGCCCACAGCGGAGGGCGCGACGGCGAGCAGCGCGAGGAGGCGCAGCCTCACGTGCGGCGGCTTCTTCGCGGCGACATGGTGGGTGACGAGGAAAGAGATGCCGATCGAGCCGAGGACGTCCAGGCCGACGAAGACGCCCAGCGCCCCGACCGCCTCGTAGTGCTCGTTCGGCGCCACGCAGGCGCTCCTGGTCTGCGACGGCGGCGGCGCGCCAAGGCCCGCGACGCGGAGCATAATGGACACGGCGATCTGGGCGAGGCAGAGGCGGAACATCAGGCCGACGGCCTCCTGAAATGCGCCGGCCATGGCAGGACAGGGCTCTGCTACGAGCAAAAAGGAAATAAAAATGGTTTATTAGCTAATTACACACGCATGAGCGTCCGCTCCACATACATATATAAACCTCGATCGGAAGCTAGCTAATAAATAGTGCAGATGGTGAACAATGACACATGCCTGATTATAGAGAGGAACCACGGATGTACCGGCGCCAGGGTATTGATGCGTCCAAATAATTCTAGGCTACTGACGTGTCGAGGCAGAACGAGTTGACTCGCTTCACAGTTCACACACTTGTATTTCACTTTCGCAGTACTGCAGGCAACGAACGATTTGGCATTTCATTTCCTGGATACGGACAATGGACGGAACCAAACTGTGGCAACTGGTGCCGTGCTAGCTGTGAATAATTACAGGGAATGGCTTGGTCGTGGTTGCAAATCGTCAACCGCTTGCAATGCGATCCATGGTGATTCTTTGCCAAACAACTGGCGTGTTCAAATCATAAAAAAAAAATGGAGTGTTTCAGGATAATATTTGTATGTTTACATGTTCAAACGGCAGTTTCAGATTTGGATATGCGATACCACACATGAGCACTTTAGATTACTCGAAGCATTGTCACTAGTAGGAATTTGCAATACTAATATACAAATTGGAGCAGCTAGCAAAGAGTTCGCTTTTACAGCGCATTATTTCAAGTCACGGCAATTTAAGCTACAACTAGAACATGAAAACTTTTAATTCACTTCCCTAGAGAACAATGAATCCTGGCTTCTCAGAATGCATATATACAAGCATAAAACACATGGCTGCTAGCCTGCTACCGAGAAGAGCAATCGGCGATGGGTCAATGCAGTTTCGGCAACGACCAGGAAGGCCATTGCTGGAACCAGCTGCAATGCTCGTTCAACAAGTTCCCGTGCCAGAGACTCCCCCTCGCGAGGTCGGCGAGGTCGAGCAGTTCGACGGTGTACCTCCCGCAGACGTCCATCCCGTTGACCTCATTGTGCGCGCTGGCGAAGTACATGCAGTTCCCACCCACCCCGTTGACCTCGTTGGCCTCGATGCAGAAGGCGCGGAAATGGTCCACGAACACGGCCCGGTCGCCGATGCCGCCGGCGAGCTCCGACCAGCCGCTCGGGCCCAGGCCACCTCCAGCCGCGCGGTCGGCCCGGAAGGCCTTGAACACACTTGAAAGGCCCATGTATCCCGCCGCGTGTAGCAGCTGCGTCCGGACGAGGAGGAGCAGCTCGTCGGGCAACACGACGAGGTTGGCCCAGGAATGTTCTTGTCCCTTTAGTGGGACGTGCCAGGGCGTCTCCAGGTTGGACGGCCTGGTGATCTCCGCGACCACGGCCTGGGTCTCGGCGTCCACGACCGTCCCCGTGCAGGTGCCCCCGTAGAAGAGGTAGAACGAACCTTGGAGGTAGGTGATGCTGGTGATGATGACACCAGTGGATGAGGAGCCGACGGGCCTCCAAGATTGGTCGCCGGGGCGGCAGAAGAAGGCACCCTCGCGATTGCCGAAGGACACCACGACTCCATGCGGGGACCAGTCCCACACCAAATCACGGATGACCTTTTCGTAATCGTCGCTGCTTGATGATGAGAAAGGCAGCGTGGGCAGGCCGGCCGAGTCGCCGTTGGAGGGGTATACCAGACTCGCCGTCAAGTCGTGGGCGACGGCCAGCATCCAGCCGTGGCACGAGGCGAAGAGGAAAGCGTGGCCCAACGCGGCAGGGACTGGGATCTCTCTGAGGCGACTGTTAGCCCAGGACCAAACGCGTCGGTAGCCACGGGACCCCTCTGCCGGCAAGAGAAGCAGCGGGACTCGGAGGCGGGCGGCGTGCGCAGCGGTGGCCGAGCGCCATGATGGGCACACCGAGCGGAAGCGCGCGAGGTCGGCCTGATCGGTGAGTTCATCGGCGATTGCCGCGACGAGACCGGCCGGCAAATCGGACCAGCTCATCTTGCTAACTTTGCTGTCCCTTTCCGTGCTGGCGAAGGTACGCCGTGGTACCTTGGATGGATGAGAATGAGACAAGGCAAGGCGTAGGCGTGGTTGACCCGCTCGGGAGCAGCAAAAGATAGTGGTCCGCGTGACGCTGGGATATATTCTTAAATACGGATGGGGGAACTAGTCTGAATTCGAACTTAAATTTTTCGAATTAAACTCTACATCTGTGTATCCTAACGACCACCCACTTTCTATCTATACAGATAGGCCTTGTTTGTTTGGATCCATGGGTTAGAGTTAGGTTGGGTTAGTTTTGTCAACTCTAACCCTCAATGCTCCAAACAGGGTGGGTTAGATTGGGTTAGATGCATCTAACCCACGCAAAAGACTATCCCTCCAAGCGGTGATTATTAGGTTAGTTCTCCAGGGACCACAGGGCCATGCACACTCCATCCGACGCACTAAAGTGGGGCCAACACTAAAATATTTTTATGGTGTATGTTTGTGTAAAATATTGTATAAAATTTATATGGATAAATTAAATTTATCGTGTTTTAAATGTTTGGATCGAAAATTGATTTATTTTACTCATTTGTGAGGAGGCCACATAAGAGCTGGCCACACAAAATCCGGTCGCAAAAGAATTTAAAAGTAGTTTTTTTGTCAATCTAACCCTAAGCATCCAAACACATAAAGAGTTAGAGTTAGTTCAAGGTTAGAGTTGGATAGAAACCAACTCTAACCTCTAACCGAGTTAGAGTCTCCAAACAGGGCCATAGAGTAGTATCTTTCCGTTCATAACGATATATATATCGATGTTATATTTCAGATTTTCCCAAGTTCGTTTGCCCACGTGTGAACTTGGCAAAACGGCTCACTTCTATAGACAATTAAAATACTTCATCGAATTTTCTATAATCAATTACATATACGCCAATAATGTTGTCTAGCATATACATATAGCATTATTGGTATTGTATGGTATGCCAAAAATCTGGGAGAGTTCGTATTCAAATACTTTACCGGTTAGCACATTTCAAAGGTCACAAAAAAATGCCAAGATCACATCAAATGTGCACGTCCAAAATGAGCCTACTAGAGATGAAGATGCACCCACATTCTCACATTTTGGTGAAGCCTACAATAAACTCATCAAAAAATTTCATCATATATTGTATTGTACACTTGTATTTGCCTAACTCTCTCTCTCTCTCTCTCTCTCTCTCTCTCTCACACACACACACTAGGGTGCGTGTGTAGAGGCGAGTTACTTAAGGGCATGTACAACCCACAAACAGATTCCCGTCTGCAAGAGTCTCGAACTAACATACAGACAGTTGAAGAAGCAGATCACACAACCCACAGCCACGAAATCGCTTGTAAACTGTTTAATGCTTTGCATGTAGCGAAGATCATTCATGCCCCGTCTCTGGGTTTCATGGGGGTTGTTTCTGCAAAAGTTTAATCACATAGACGACTCAAGGAACGGTGTTGTACATGCCCTAAATGTGATGCACATTATTCTGAATTGTGTTGAAGTTACCAGTTGTCGTCTAAAATAGGCATTGATGGCAATATCATAATAGAAACAAAAAGGACACAATCATTGTTTACACAACATGAGTACAATATCTTTTAACAAATTATTGGCAAGTTAAACCACAATAGAGAACACATTCTCATCATTAGTTCAGATAACAATAATGAATACTTTAATTACTTTTCAACAGCTTATTGCAGTTCAGCTTCATTAAGTTTCTGAACTTGACATTGTCCTTCTCCACAGTGTACTGGAGATTCTCCGTCTTGAGGTCAGCGAGGCTGAGCACGGAGACAATGTAATGCCCCTCGATGACCTCCATCCCGTAATCGTCATAAGACCCGTACGAGCCGGCAACATACATGCAGTTCCTCCACAGCCCGTTGAGCCCGTTGGCCTCGACGCAGAAAGCTCGGAAGTAGTCCACGAACACGGCGCGGTCGCCGATGCCGGACACCTCCGACCATCTCGCTTCCCTGCCGCCGGCCGGCTGGTGGCCGGCAACGAAAGCCATGGAGATCTCGCCCGTCGAGTTGTTCCACCACCCCGGGTATAACAGCTGCGTCCTGATGAGGAGAAGGAGCTCGTGGGGGGACACGACCAGGCTGGCATCGAAGCCACACCGGGGAAACTTGATCGCGGGAGGCTCGATCACAGCAGCGACGACCAACGTTTCGGCGTCCATGACCTTTGTCCTGCAGACTGTCCCCTCGAAGAGGTAGAACGCGCCGTCGCAGTAGGTGATACTATCACAAGGGAAGCTGAGTGGCCTCTACGACGAGCCACCGGGGCGCGCGGCAGATGAGCGCGCCCTCGCCACAGGAGGATGCCACGGCGCCGTGCGGAGACCAGTCCCACACCACGTCACGGGGAACTGGGTCCTCGTGGACACGGTAGTTGTTGCTTCTGCGAGAGAACGGCAGCGCCGGCAGCTCGGCCGAGGCGCCGGTGAAGGGTTTCACCAGCAAGATCGCTGACGAGATGTCGTCGCCGGCTGACGCGGGTGTCGTAGCTTTGGGTGGGTATGAGGAGCAGCGGGACGCGGCGGATGCGGAGCGCCACGACGGGCACACCGAACGGAAGCGCTCGACGTCGGCGACGTCGATCAGCTTGTCGGCGAACGCCGAGGCGAGATCAGCCGGCAGGTCCGACCAGCTCATCTTTTCGTGCGAACGGGCAAGCTGGAGATGACATACAATACTTGTGACCCTTTGTATATGAAGCAACAGAACGCAGCGTTGCTGCCGATGTCGAGTGATGGCCGCAACCGCAATATGCTCGGCCGGCAGGTCGGATCAGCTCATTGTGACGTGCATGCTGGCGGAGACGAGCGGGTGGGAAGACCAATGTGTCTGTGGGCATGCTTTGCTTTGAAACAGTAAAATATAGGCCGAATCCTCATTGTTCAAAACAATCAATAACAGCCAAAAAAAAAGGTTAGTTCAGCAGCCAAATTTGTATGTTCACACATGCTCAAAGAACAGCTCGAATTTGGATGCAGTGGCACGACATACAAACTTTCGCTTCAGATTACTACATCAACGTGATTTCCTGCTTCTCCTTCTCTAATGAATAGGCAGTGCATCTGCCCTTTACGTCAAAAAAAAAGATTATGCAGTACATCTTTACCGAGTTCGCTTTATTTATAGTTCAGTTTATTTACCACATATATAGCCACACTTTAGATTACTAGCTTTAATCCCACTCCTTGAGAGAACAATGGACCCTGGCGAACATCGTCGCCGACTGAAGAATTTCGCGACAGACCGCGGTCAATGCAGTTTTAGCAACGACCAGGACGGCCATTGCTCGAACCAGCTACAACTCACCTTCAACAAGTTCCCGTACCAGAGACGCTTGGTCGTGAGGTCGGCGAGGTCGAGCATTTCGACGGTGTACCTCCCGCTGGTGTCCATCCCGTAGTCGTCGATCGCCTCCTCGTGCGCGCTGGCCACGTACATGCAGTTGCCCCGCAACCCGTTGAGCCCGTTGGCCTCGACGCACAAGGCGCGGAAATGGTCCACGAACACGGCGCGGTTGCCGATGCCGCCGGCGACCTCCGACCAGCCGCTCGGGCTGCGGCCGCCGCCACGGTCAGCTCGGAACGCCTTGAACGTCCCCGGCAAGCCGACGTGTCCCGAGTGCAGCAGCTGCGTCCGGACGAGGAGGAGCAGCTCGTCGTGCGACACGACGAGGTTGGCCTCCAAGTCCCAGTACCTGCGCATCCCCTCCAGCAGAGGCGCCTTGATCTCCGCGACCACGGCAAGGGTTTCAGCGTCCACGACCGTCCCCGTGCAGGTGCGCCCGTTGAAGAGGTAGAAGAAGCCTTGGCAGTAGGTGACGCTGGTGATGGAACCGGTGGCGGAACAGCCGATGGGCCTCCAAGACTGGTCGCCGGGGCGGCAGAAGAAGGCGCCCTCGCCCACGCCCGGGGACACCACGACTCCGTGCGGGGACCAGTCCCACGCCAAGTCACGAATAATCTTGTTCTCGTAATCGTCGCTGCTTGACGGTGGGAAAGGCAGCGTGGGCAGGCCGGCGAGGTTGCCGGTGAAGGGGTATACCAGACTCGCCCTCAAGTCACGGGTGACGGCCAGCATCCAGCCATGGTAGGAGGCGAAGAGGAAAGCGCGGCCCAACGGGACGGGGATCTCTCTGAGACGGTCGTTGGGCATGGACCAGACGCGCCGGTGGCCACGGGACCCCTCAGTCGGCAAGAGAAGCAACGGGACTCGGAGGTGGGCGGCGTGCGCTTCGGTGGCCGAGCGCCATGATGGGCACACCGAGCGGAAGCGCCTGAGGTCTGCCAGATCGGTGAGCTCATCGGCGATCGCCCCGACGAGTACGGCCGGCAAATCGGACCAGCTCATCTTGCTGTCCCTGTCCGTGCCGGCGAAGGTAGGCAGTGGTACCGTGGATGGATGAGAACGAATGAGACGAGGCAGTGGGTTTTCTCCGCTTTGAAGTTGGAGCAGTGAAAATGAAAGGTAATTTTGTTTTGAAAAAAGTGAAAGATAATATAGTTGGACGATGGGAGACGGTGAAAGGATGATACTAGTAGTATAATAGATTTGGATGTGATGACACACGACATACAGAAACTTGAGTTTAGATGGAGATGGTAGATGGAGCGTGATTATGAACTCCAAATGGCGTCGTGTAGTCACTTGGAATTCGCAAAGCGTCGACAAATACAATCTTTGGTAACTCAAATTAGAACAATTATTCGGTAAAAAAACCAAATTAGAACAACTAGCAGAGTTCATTTTATTTTACTCCGAAAGCTTTGACAAGAAAGGATGTAAACCGCATCTAGTACTAGAAAAGAGTAGAACATGAAAGCTTTTATTTCTGTCCTTCAGAGATCAATAAATCCTGGCTTTCCAGCATGCATACAGCAAGCATCCTTGTTACCTAGACCCGTTTCGTGATGCATGGATCAATGCAATCTTGGCAACGACCAGGACGGCCATCGCCAGATCCTGCTGTAACTCGTCTCCTTCAACAAGTTCCCGTCCGAGAGACTCTCCGTGGTGAGGTCGGCGAGGTGGAGCATTTTGACGGTGTACCTGCCCCAGACGTCCCACCCGTAGTCGTCGTTGACCTCCTCGTACGCGCTGGCGACGTACATGCAGTTCCTCCTGAGCCCGTTGGCCCCGTTGGCCTCGACGCAGAAGGCGCGGAGATGGTCCACAAACACGGCTCGGTCGCCGATGCCGCCGCCGATCTCCGACCAGCCGCTCGGGCTCCTGCCTCCACCGGCTGCGCGGTCGGCTCGGAAGGCCTTGAACAGCTCTGGACCGCCATAATTTCCCCTGTGCAGAAGCTGCGTCCGGACGAGGAGGAGCAGCTCGCGAGGCGACACCACGAGGTTGGCCTCGAAGGCCCAGTACTTGGGCGTCTCCAGGTTGGACGGCCTGGCGATCTCCGCGACCACGGCCTGGGTCTCGGCGTCCACGACCGTCCCCGTGCAGGTGCCCCCGTAGAAGAGGTAGAACGAACCTTGGCAGTAGGTGATGCCGGTGATGACACCGGCGGAGGAGAAACCGACGGGCCTCCAGGATTGGTCGCCCGGGCGGCAGAAGAAGGCACCCTCGCGATTGCCGAAGGACACCACGACTCCATGCGGGGACCAATCCCATACCAAGTCATGGATAACCTTCTCGTCGTAGTCGTCCGCTTCCCCACCTGACGAGAAAGGCAGTGCGGGCAGGCCGGCCGAGTCGCCGGTGAAGGGGTGCACCAGAGTCGCCGTCAAATCATAGGCGACGGTCAGCATCCAGCCGTGGCAGGAGGCGAAGAGGAAAGCGTAGTCCAACGGGACGGGGATCTCTCTGAGGCGGTCGTTGACCACGGACCAGACGCCCCGGTGGCCACGGGACCCCTTGGTTGGCAAGAGAAGCAGCGGGACTCGGAAGCGAGCCGCGTGCGCTTCGGTGGCCGAGCGCCATGACGGGCACACCGAACGGAAGCTCGTGAGGTCAGCCACCTCGCTGAGCTCGTCGGCGATGGCCGCGATGAGACCGGCCGGTAAGTCGGACCAGCTCCTCGTGCTGCTGTCCCCGTCCATGCCGGCGAAGGTAAGCCGTAGTCGTACCTTGGATGGATCCAAAGATCCAGTGAGACCAGGCAGTGAGTTAGAAGTGGTTGACTCTGTTTTGGTCTTTCGTAGCACTGTAGCAGTGAGATAATATACTTGAATGGATTGGTCCGTCAACTTCTCGGGATCTACTAGTTTGTTCCAGCTAATTTGAAATATTTTCAATTCACGCCATCTTTGGAATGGGATAAACTACTCTGAACCTATATCCAAATTAATTGTCACATAAAAAAATCTTACTATTTAGAATATTAAATAAAGTTCAATTATAAAATAAATTACAGACCCCTAGACTAATTTACGAGATAAATCTAATGAGATTAATTAAGTCATGATTAGAAAACGATTATTGTAGCATCACTTTAACAAAACATAGATTAATTAAACTCATTAGATTCATCTCAAAAATTAGCATCAATCGGTCAAAAGAGTTTTATCATTAAATTGATCAAAATATTCGTAAATAGTAAGATTCTCTTTGACGTGACAGTGCTAAATTTTAGATCCAAGCTGCAAGCCACTTTAGACGGATACAGAGGAGTTCTCCGTTCATGAGTGTATATGGAAGTTTACAGTTTTCAGATTATCTCAAAGTTTGTTTGGAGATTTTATGTATGCTTGTGTTCATAACAGTCCATATTTGATGTTTCGCAAACATTCAAAATAAGTGGGAGACGACCAATGCTCACCAAATAGATATCCCTAAAACATAAAATCAGGTCATCCAGTACATCTGCCAAATTCAATTTTGCAAACAAAATACGTTCAGACAGCAAAACTGAGCAGACAAAAGCACCACGCATTCACGCCTTGTTTAGGCACCTCCTTTCTTAGGCATATCAGAGAAAACACCTGTGGTTATGCACAAACATGAAAAAAACGGTTTCTCTACCAAAGTGGGAGGGTAAAGTCAAGCAATGATCATTCAATATTTAAAACTTGGTTTCAACTGCCAGTTTTAGCCTTGACTAGAGATTGCATTTAAAAGATGCAACAACTCCTTACCTTTTGGGAGGGATGAAGCTTCTCCCAAGCAAAGACAGCTCAAATGAGCTGGTGAAGCTCTTTTTTTTTAACTTATCAGCTTAAAGGTCTTCTAGTTCATTTCAAAAATTTATTGAGAACGGCACCATTGATCCGTTTGTGGTGCAAAGTCAAATACTCCCTATATGCTAATTCTGTTTTGCAATAGAAGCCCTCCCAAACAGGGCGTTAAGTGTTGCAAGAGAAAACATTTAACCCGTCTTAGAACTAGGGCACCAAAACAGACTCTTTGAAGCATAGTCATTTTGATAATCAACATACTAGTTACGTCAAAAAACACCTAAATCCATGGCTTCAAATAATAAAATAGTATATGAAGTAATCATAATCACAGAATTCCAAGTTAAGCAGTATTCAAATAGCAAACACCAGTATTGACCATGGTATTGATGATAAAATCAATCCAGATCCAGAGCTGCAATTCTCAACTATGGAACGACAGACTTGCCCTAAACCAAATTCATGAAGAGACCTATTTTAACAGTGTATTTGGCATCAATAAACCATTGTGTGTACTATTTGGCATCACAAATACTCGAAACTTGGTTTCAACTACCAGTTTAGCCCTCACAAGAGTTACGGTTTGGGAAATCTCAGGCTTATTCCAACTAAAAACGTGCAAGTGAGCTGGTGAAACCTATTTTTCAATCATCATTTGCTTCCAGTTCATTTTGAGAATTCATTGAGAAAGGCTCCTATGATCTGCTTTTACTACAAAGCGAAATAGACTTGCCCTAAACCAAATTCATGAAGAGACCTATTTTAACAGTGTATTTGGCATCAATAAACCATTGTGTGTACTATTTGGCATCACAAATACTCGAAACTTGGTTTCAACTACCAGTTTAGCCCTCACAAGAGTTACGGTTTGGGAAATCTCAGGCTTATTCCAATTAAAAACGTGCAAGTGAGCTGGTGAAACCTATTTTTCAATCATCATTTGCTTCCAGTTCATTTTGAGAATTCATTGAGAAAGGCTCCTATGATCTGCTTTTACTACAAAGCGAAATATTCCTTACATATTAAAAACTGTTTTGAAAATAAAAATCCCAAACATGGCTAAGTGTTGCAACTTGCAAGAGAAAACATTTGACACTTCTGAGAACTTGGGCACCAAAACAGAAATTCCTTCAAGCATAGTCATTTGGATAATCAACATACTAGTAAAGACAAGCAGCACAAACATGACTTCAATAAAACAGCATCTTAAGTAATCATAATCAGAGTTGCAAGTTAAGCAATTTTTTAATAGCACTTATATGGATCATGGATTGACGCCGGACTTCCCCTAAACCAAAAATTAATCAAGAGGACTGTTTCAAGATAGTCATTCATCAAGAACCAATGTGTGCACTAGTCCCTCAAAAAAAGAAAAAAGACCAAGTCCAATAGAGACACTTAGGTACATTTAATACAGGGCAATGCAGCTAAAGAAGACCATTTGCAATCTAATCCGATGTTGAAATTATCGGGCAGAGAAAGCATTAACTTATGAGAATCTATAGATATTATTATGTCATCTATATGCACCCAAATCTTATCAATTCATCACAGGGCAGACTTTTCCAGAAAAAAAAACAGCATAGCATGAGAGTTACCAACAAACCACATAAAGGCAGACACAATATCATAAAAATATCAGTTACCAAAATCTCTAAGAACAATATATTTTACCCAAGTAACCCAATGGACAAGAACATAAGGAATCTAACAACCAAATACAGATGAAAACAACAATAAAAATGACAATGACATTATCAAAAGCCAATTAAACATATATGCATCTACCAAAAATAGGAATCTTATTACAAATACGAACACATAAGAAAATCCTAAATACACCCAAGAGAGCTAATTAAACCTGAGCTAAAAGCCCTGAAAATTCCTCGATAATCAATCAACCAACACAGGCCTGTCAAACAGCAACAACTCTACAAGCCTGTTACATACCGTAAAATGCAAACATCAAATGCTGCATGAAAACATAACTACGTCTCACAGGCCTGTCAAACAGCAACAACTCTACAAGCCTGTTACGTACCGTAAAATGCAAACATCAAATGCTGCATGAAAACATAACTAAGTCTCAAATTGAACTCATTACTCGTAGAAATAGCCCCAGCAAAAAATTGCAAAGGCATTCAGAAGCAGTAATAATTTATGATTCTCAACACTCGACCGAAGGAAGCAACCTATGGATCACAGAAGATCTACAGCTATGTAATATGGACAGTGTTGTAGTTTTTCAAGAACCACACCAGATAATCCATGGTCCAGGATAGATCATACTGAAGGACAAAGTATTGGACAGGTCCACTGTGGTATCATCGATCAACCAACAGAAACAACAACAAAAGGCACACCCTTATTCTAGGACACAAACACCACATAATCCCTTGGACTAAGATACTCTAGTTCTTCGTTGCATACAATTTTAGGTTTCAAACCGTATAACCGTCTATAAACTATAGTTAAACTTTTAATACAATCAGGCTAGAAGCAGCATACCATAATTAAAACAAGGGGAAAACATGACAGTTTATTATGAGTAAACACATCAAGTACGACACCACATGAAAAAGTGTCCAACACGCGCTCAAAAACACATCTCCACAAACAAGCACAGAATGGAAACTCATAATTTTACACATCTTAACAATTCATAACAAGCAGCACCTAATGATTCACAGATCCCCCTCCTATCCCTCCCTGCCCGTCACACTCCTTGAACCTACCAGTGTTTTTTGAGATCAGAACCTACACCAACGTTAACCTACACAGGGCATGCGATTACATAGAATCAACCATGACAAGGGTTGCAAGCAACAGGGATTGTGATAACAACAGTTCGGAGCGCTTGAATTCAGACCAGGCAGAGAGAAAGAGGGACGGGGTAACCGGCACTGCCCGGAGCCTAGGCGGCCGCCTTCTTGGACGACTTGGTGGCGGTTTTCTTGGGCGACTTCTTCTCCTTGGTCTCCTTGCCTTCCTTGGCGGCGGCGGAGGCACTCTTCTTGGGAAGCAGCACCGGGTTGATGTTGGGCAGCACGCCGCCGTGGGCGATGGTAACGCCGGCCAGCAGCTTCCCGAGCTCCTCGTCGTTGCGGATCGCCAACAGCACGTGCCGCGGGATGATCCTGTTCTTCTTGTTGTCGCGTGCCGCGTTCCCCGCCAGCTCGAGGACCTAAAATAGGAAGGAAAAGAGCACGAGAGGACAAATCAGACACCCACTTCTTCCGTGCCGGGTTGGGAAATGGCGTGTCGGACCTCAGCAGCCAGGTACTCGAGGACGGCGGCGAGGTAGACGGGGGCGCCGGTGCCGATGCGCCGGGCGTAGCGGCCCTGCTTGAGGTAGCGACCGATACGGCCGACGGGGAACTGGAGGCCGGCCTTCACGGAGCGGGAGACCGGCTTCTTCTTCGGGCCGCCGCCGCGACGCCCAGCCGCGCCCTTCTTCGGCATCTTCGCTCCGACATCCATCGCCGATCGACGCGCGTGCTCTAGCTATCCTCTCCCTGTTTGTTCCTCCTTTCTCGCGTTCGATTTCTTTGGTTTTTCCTTGCGCCGTGTGTTTGTGTGCGTTTGTGTTTTTCGTGTTTGCGGAGGAGAGCGGTGCTGCGATCTGGAGCGCTAGAGGCTCAAGGTAAATGATGTGAGCCGTTCGATGGCGCTCCTCGATCCGGGGAGAGGGAAAGTGACCAATGAGAGGAGAGATTGGACAGGACCAGGATCATGGCCTCGAGGGCGTTATTGCATTTTGTTTCTTCACGGGAAGAAGTATATCAGGACCCCCAAAATTTGTCCGAATTCAAAATCTCACAACTTCAATTATCACATCATGTATAGTTTTTAATTGATATAGCTCCATATACCATAATATCGTGGTCATTATCAGTTAAAGAAGGTTTTCCTACTACCATACCATCAATCAAACATCTCATAGAGTAATACTACATCTGATTCGCTAGTTAGACACAATTATTAATTTAATAGGATCAGTAGACATGATTTTGTTATTGATGCATAATCTCAAATAAAAATTAAGAACATTAACTTGACTTTAATGAAGTGTTTATTTTTTGCGGGACGTTGTTGATAATGAGATGGGTGTATCGATTATGTAACTCATATAGAATTCGTAAAATTTTAATGCAACTGGGGTAACTGTTTTGATTTTAATCAATATATAATACTAGTTATGATAATTTGACTTCACGTAATAAAATTTCCTGTTATTCTATGTCTGTTTCACACTTCTATTTCTCTAATCGAATGAAAGAGTAAGTGCCCATGCTCAATATTTTTTAGGAAACAAATAAAAGTCCGATTAAAAGAACATGGTTCGTTCTGGACTTCTAGACCTTTGTAAGTACATCATGGACTCAATTATCCTGTTTCTAATTTAGGTCTCCTTTAGAATGCAGGAATTGAAAATCATAGGAATTGAGTTCGTCATCCCTTGCAATCCTACGGAGATTGAAAACACAGAAAAAATTTCTAGCAATCGTTTGGTTGCAACACGTAAAAACACAGAAAATTGAAGAGAGAGATAGACTCATAGTAATTTTATAAGAGGTTGAACCTCTTATTAATTTTCCTCCAAAACTTACATGGAGGAAACCATTCCATAAAAATTTTGAAGAATTTAATAGGATTCAATACTGCGTTCCAAAGGCTCTCACGGAAAAATTTCCCGTGTAAATTGAATCCTAAAAAATCCTATATTTTTCCTCCATTTCAAAGGAGGCCTTATAGACCCAGTGGAGAATACAAGAATAATAGAAAGATGTCAGGTGTGTTTTCCCCTTTGCCCAGAATCAATCCCGTGCTACTCGATTCAACAACCTGGCTCTCTTTTGGTGTAGAATCAAACCAAATAGACAAATGGCTTCACAGTCACAATGACATTTCGATTTTACAAGACACTGTTTCAGGGGGAAAAAACGTTGTTAAAACCAATTAAAAAAATACTGCGAATATTGGAGCCAATGGTTTTAGTGCAGGTGCAGCGCTCCAAAACACACTTTGGCGTACGCCGCAATGCGGCCGCAGAAAGCGCCAGGCCCTTCACCGCGGGAGAAGAAACAGTACCGGCAGCCGTCGCGTTTGTCCACAATGACGCTCGTGGCACCGCGGCAAAAGTTCTCCGTCGTCGCGGCTCGGGGGCCGGGCACGGTTTCTCTCCCTCTCCCTCTCCCGGCAAGCGCACACGAGCAATCCGTAGCCGCGCAACGGTCACGGGCACGCCCCGTCCGTCCGTGCGCGCTGCCCTACCGGTTCCACGCCCCCCATGTGCGCGCGCTCGGGTCCGGGACCATGCGAACGTGGGGCGGCAGCGCTACGCTACGGGCATGTGCCGGCGCAATCTTTCCCGCATACACGAGTGCCCGCGCGCGTACGGCGGCAAGCCCTGCATCCGGCAAGTGTCTCGCCGGCCGCGGTGTCGGGTCCGCTCGCGGTGGCCGGCCGGGCGCGATGATTGCCCGCTGCCTTTTGGGCTGGGTCCGGGCACGTGGCCACCTGGTTGGTCGGGGTGGAATAGGCTCGTGGGCCGTGCGCCCGCATGTGGCGTGCCGCCGGCCGCGAGCGCCGACGTAACTTCACGAGACGCTTGCCGGCGCGTACGTGTGACCGACCGAGTCGGTCTCGTGTGGGTTCTGTATTCCCTGCGTACCGCACACGATCGGTCAGGATCGTCGTCGTGTGTTCTGCTTGCTGGGTGACCACTGCCAACTGAATTTTAGGCTTTCTTTGGAATGTAGGATTTCAAAAATATAGGAATAGGAAAAACGCAGGATTGGAGATGGCTATCAATTGTGATCTATAGGAAATAAAAACGCAGGAACGCTTCCTACAGAGCCTTTGGATACAGTGCAGGAAAAACACAGGAATTAGACAGGAATTAGAGGAGAGAGAGTGACTCAAAGGAATTTTACATGAGGTCCAACCTCATGTTAGAAATCCTCCAAAATTTGCATGGAGGAAGCTATCCTATAGGAATTTTATAGGAATTTTAAGGTCCAAATCCTATGTTCCAAAGGGTTCTATAGGAATTTTTCCTGTAGTATTCAATTCCTATAAAATTTCTTTGTTTTTCCTTTATTCCAAAGGAGCCCTTAGCCGTTTTTAGGTCTCTTGCGTAATTATGCTTATCGTGAACCAGCAGACCACGGGAAAACGAATTCACCCGCAACTCAGTAAAGAAATGCAAGGAAGATCAAAGAACCATATGCCGTTGGCAAGGCTCCTTGCCATTGCCTACAAAACTTCGCTCTCACATTTTATTCGCGAGGAACCAAACTATGAAACGAGGCCTGAAGGGATAATGATTTTTTTTTTGTACTCGAAGTCGAAGGGATAAGGATTGGCGAGGCCGATGGATCGATCGCTCCCAACTGCATGCATGCACTGTCACTGAGATCCAAAACCTTGTTAATAAATGTCGGAGCCTCGTGGCGACATGCTTCGCCTCCCCTGTACACGTCTGTCAGTTCACGCACGACGGTGCGGGGGCATCTGTTCCGATTCGATTCCCCCACGGAGAGCGATTATCTCTTCTCCGCGCTTCCGGTTTTATTTGCGCCGTTCAGGGAATGCAGCGACCCTGCTTTTTACACAAGTGAAAAGGTAATTCTGATGCTCGCAACTAGAGACGCGCATATACGTCGTTCGTGGTAACAATAACACGCAGAATAAACGAGTGACTTTTTTTTGTTTGTTTCCTGAAGAATCTTCGGTTCCTTTTCGATGAAACATCGAGAAATTGCAATTCGCACCGTCCCCGCGGCGCCCTATAAAAAGCCGTGGCACCCCCTCTGCTCACCTCCAAACCAAACGCCAACGCGCACTAGAGTCAAGTGACCCAGCTCCCCATCGTTACCCACCGCGGCATCTGCCACCTCCGACTCCGAGCTCGCTACCCTGACGATGTCGTCGCAGCGGCCGGGCCGCCACCAGCGCCGGGCGTCGCAGAGCGTGTTCGTGCTCCCCGACAACCTCGCCACTCTCGACGTCGACGCGGCGGCCGACGCCGTCGGGAAGGCCGGCCACCTGCAGGACGGCGGCGCCGCCGAGCAGCAGGGAGGCCGCCGGCGGGGCGCCACCACCGCCGCGCGATGTCGGTGGCCGTGGCCTCCAGGGACCTGGAGCTCATCAAGGAGGACATGGGCAGCTACAAGATCGGCGCTTGAAGCCCGTCCTCGTCAGCCGTACTACGTGTGCACGTGTGCCGTGTACATAGAGCCCTGGGGTTAAACACACCCTAAGCTGGCTTCTGTTGTTGATGCTTTTAAAAAGTAGTAGATCGGTGTCGTCCCTCTCGCTCGCTTTTGCTTCAGACATGTAAGATTATTATCATGTACGCGTTTCCATGGCAATGAAACGGAGTATTTTGAACTTCGAACAAATCGCGTTTATGTAGGAATATCGGCAGCTGCAAAAGCACGGCCTCCGTCGTTATTTTGATTGATCTCGGACGATCAGTGACCGGAAAGGCTACGGATAACATCACCTGATACCTTTCTGTCAGATGTAAAGAACCAGCGTAGAAACTCTGTTTTTCTAATCTGTCGCGATCTCGGTTAAAACTATGTGTCACGTCTGGATGCTAAGGCTCCTCGTAATCGGAAAATGCATCAAGATTGTATGAGATTTCAGCCGTGGCGGTGCTCATGTGTCATGTCTGGATAACTGTGATTCTGGATGCCGTGGTAATCTAGCAGTAACTTAGGGCCCCGAGCAAATTTTGTCACTTTATGAAAGCAAGCAACACGCAAGGTCCAGTGCCTGCCGTGCATTATCAGGACACGCGGTGGTGGCATCGAAATCGTCAGAGATTTAAAGCGAATCCCCTCGGGGCTAATCCCTAACCACCCCGTTAGGCAATACGTGCGCGCAAGATTAAAGTAACGACGCTGTGTCCCTAACTCGAGGAACATGGCCATGTTCATCGCAATTTGGCTCTTTCCGCGATCGCCCATGCTGCACGTTCCAGCTATATATATTCTCTAATAAACCACAAGGCTGTATGTGTAACGCAATCAGTTCACGAACAAACCCTCAAACGATCGAATCATTGAGTATACCGTATGTTCGATCCACACATCGATCATTGCTCCAACCGCAATCACCGTCTGCCTGCATTATTGTACGTATACGTACGCACCGCCCTGCACTCCGTCTCGTATGATTGAAGATCCTACAATTGTGCGAGGGAATTATTGGTGCCTTTTCGCCGCCATTTTCGGCCGGTTTTTGCTGCATTTGGCGCGCCCAGATCTCGATCCGGACCGTCTCCACGTGATGGAGAACGCAAACGCAGCGACGGGTAAGATGGTTAGCTATGCTTATCGTTGCCATTGATTTGACAGGGCGGGTTTGGATTAACGTGCGCGTCGCCGGACGCTTGTAAGGCCGAGACCATGCGCGTCGACGGATCTGGTTTCGCTTGTGATGCCGGAGTGGTGGCGCTGATCGGTGGCGGTGGATGGCGATAACGCGACGTCCTTCTCGTGGAGATAGCTTGTCAGCAAGTGCGATCTGAAGTAGGACACACGGTTGTTACAGGGGAGAAACGAATGAGATAAACCTCCATCCTCAGGCCTCATTAGCTGTACAAAAAGCTAGTTCAAGACTTCAGAGCGCAGTCACAGAGTATTCTGTGTAATGATAGGTGAGGTCCGTTATTAGGAGAGCCCATTGCCAGTTTATGATGGATCGTTTGTTGAGCCCATCACATTTCTCGGCCCGCGACAGTGAGTTCTAACCAAATGTTCCGTTGAGATTGCCTAAAAAAAAAGTTCCGTTGAGGATCGTGGCGAGTGGTTTACCCGGCGAGTCATACGAAAATAGGGATATTTTATGCAAGAAAGAAAAAAATCAGGAGATTAGCTAACAAACCAGGGCTTTGAGCCTTTGACAAAGTCCGCGTGACCTGACGCGAATAATATCCCTGCATCGTGAAGCAAAGAAACGGCGATAAACGGAAAGAAAGAAGAGGAAAACCCAACTACGGCGGGGAACAGAGAGGCAAACAGGCCCCCTGCAGTAGTCGCTCAACGCCAAAAAAAGCTGCTCTTGTTCGCCGCGTCTCCTCGCCTTGCCTCACCGCGCCGCTTCCTCAACCATCCCCACCCCGCACCCGCCGCACCGCCCCGGACGCAATGGTGAGTGAGGTCTCTCGGCCGAAACCCCCTACCGACTGCTCGTGCTTCCCGTCTCGTAGATCTTTCGCTAGAATCCATTTCTAGGGTGGCTTGCATGAATCTGTCTGTTTCCGCTGGAGTCTGTTTTGCGTGCATCTGCTAATGCTCTTACTCGTTCCCCGCCTGCCGTCAGGGTTCCACATTTGCGGATGCGCGGGGCCTCTTTTCGGCGGTCGCGTTGCGTCGCAATTTCCGTTGTGTTTGGTTCAGCGGCGAATGCACCTCTGAACGCTGGGTGCCTCTTTAGATAGATCTGAACTGAATGGAATGCTAGTGCTAAGGTTGGGTAACAGTTGCAACAGGAGTACCAGAATTTACTAATCTGGTGCTGCTACGAGCTTCCGCGTTTCGGTTGGTATTGGACAGAGATGTTTGGCTCTTTGTTTCCAGCAAAATGGTATTACTGGCACTCTGTGATGGTGTGATTGTTTAGAATCAACACGCATGGAATTTAGTTGGTGATCCTTCTAAATCACAGTGTGTCGTGGTGCTTTCCAAGCTACAATTGAGGCATTTTGGCTTAGTCTGCTTTTGCACATTTGTTTCAACATAACGAACCGTAGAGCAATATGTTACAATTTAGAAACAATTCAGGTTTCATGGCTAATCAAATCTGAACAGGCTAATGCTGCATCGGGCATGGCTGTGAATGATGAATGCAAGATGAAATTCTTGGAGCTGAAGGCTAAGCGGACCTACCGCTACATCACCTTCAAGATTGAAGAGAAGCAGAAGCAGATCATTGTGGACAAGCTCGGTGCACCTACAATGTGTTACGAGGAGTTCACTGCTAGCCTCCCAGATAACGAGTGCAGATATGCAATTTATGACTTTGACTTTGTTACTGAGGAAGGCTGCCAGAAAAGCAAGATCTTCTTCATAGCATGGTAATGCAAATCACTATCTCATGCTTACTTTATTTCTTTGTGGGTCGAGTTGTGAAGTCAAAAGTCATATCCATGACAAGACTTCGTTCAACTATCGGAGATAGCTTGGACATGCAGCACAATAATTTTAAGAGTCAGGCAACAATTTTGTATGTATATCCACTATCCAGTAAAGAAGAAACACCATTCACACGAACAGCACTACCATGTACAGTAATGGTTATATATGTTCATTCTTGTCTTTTGCTAGTGAAGGGAAGCCTTGACATCTTTTTCTAGATATTTCCAGTTGACCACTAGCCCACTATGCCTGTGCACAATCTTGAAAGAAACATTGCATGCATATATAAGAATATTTGTAAATTATTATCTGTTCTATTGTTTGGATGGACTTTGGGCATTAGCTCTTGTGCCTAATACCATCCAGATAAAACCTCAATCGTGACTATAATAATGACATTGCTGTTTTGTGAAGGTCTCCGGACACATCAAAGGTGAGGAGCAAGATGCTGTATGCTAGCTCAAAGGACAGGTTCAAGAGGGAGCTTGACGGCATTCAGGTGGAGCTGCAAGCCACTGACCCCACCGAGATGTCGTTGGAGGTCTTCAGGGAGCGTGTCTACTGAGTTTAGAACCGTTATGCAGTTTTTTAGTTGTTTTAGGAGTAACTCAAACGTGCTGTGCATAAGTTCCAAGATCCAAGTTCAGTGTACTCCACCAGATGTTGTCCTGGTCTAATGCTTGGATTCTACTCTGCTATGAAAGCGCCTGACCTTGAAGCATGTATGGCTTCTATCACTTAAACTAGCATCATTTTCTATGGGTAACATATTATATGCTGGGGATCTGTACCAAGAATTTGTGAAACCAACAAATAACTCTTCGGTGATAATTTAGTTTTTCATGCTTCTTTACCTAGATGCAAATTACACCATAGAAATATAGATTTTTGCACATTTGAGGATCTGTAGTTCAATTTTGAAGTCAGATCCTTTAGTACATTGTGCAAACTACCTGGATTCTAACTGACATATTTTCAACTTGCCACTTCACGTAGAAAGATACTGACGTATCTTCTCATCTTTAAGATATTTTTTCTACAATGCCCTGGAGGCCTGAAACCTTTTTCCCTTCTCTCTTTGCTTCATTACGATGGCTCACTTGCTTCTATTTCCGGAGCACAGCTGCACATCCTACTCCGGAGGCACCCCATGCTCCATCTATATATACTGTCCACACTGGCTCAGGCTCCTCCTCGGCTGGAAAAACGATCTCTTCGTTATTCCCATTTGGTGTCCACTCAGCAATAAACTATGCTAAGACGGCCGACGGGATAGCCCTTCGAGCAACAAAGGTTATGTTATATATTGTCCTAACTTTGTCACAAAGGTTATGTTATATCGTCCTAACTTTGTCGCCCATTTGAGGATTCTACATACAACAAGAGGGGTGTGTGTTAAAAAAAACATTGTTTCAGTATGCTACTGGAAGGCCACCTGCTGCTCCTCAGTCTACCTAGATATCCTTGTCCTCGCAACACCTCAAAGAAAGGTAAACTTTTCTCACCCAAAGATATGAAGCGACCAAGAGTCACTACCATTCCAGCGAACTGT
>JAUNZO010001634.1:0-26171 GCA_031894775.1 Chloris gayana
CTAATACTCTGAAAGACAAATCTGAACTATATGTTTGAGCGTGCTTACCTTTGCTGTCGCACACCTGTAAGCATTGCAATTGGAATAGATAACATGAATGGCGGCACTTTCCTGCATCATGCGGCCTGGAAATAGGAAAACAAATAAAATGTAAGATGGTTATTAGTGTTCTAATCACCGGCTATTAATAGTAATTGGTCGTGTTGTCGTATACTTACCTTATGGGTATACAATCAAAGGAATGGATAATTAGAGATATGGTGACGTATGAATGAAAGATAAGACTAGTGGAGAGGGCCCACGATGACCCGACCAAGTATGAGATAGCAAAAGGTTCCATATACCGGAATGGAAATAAGGCGGATATAAAGACCGACATAATATGACTTGATTGACAAATAAAGGAACAACCAGAGTCCGTTAGGACTCGAATCAATAAGAAAAGCTTAGAGATAAAGCTTCGAGTATGTAATCCATGTAATCGACAAGGACTCGCATGTAACACTAGCTCCCCCGGATATATAAGGCGGAGCAGGGACCCTCCGAAATCCCTCCGAACAACTCGCAATTAGCAATCTGCTAAAGACAATATATAACATACAGGACGTAGTGTATTATTCTCAATCGAGGGACTCGAACCTGTCTAAAATCTCGTGTTCTCGTGTGTTTCGTGTGTTGCACCATCGAATTCCACGCTCGTGAGGGACCGGGTAGTTCTAGTGCCGAGTTTAAGACTCGACACGTGTTATGCGCGTTCTCGGGTCAGATGGCTCGTAAGGGGATACTGATTCGAACAACGTGCCCCGAGAGAGAGAGAGAGAGAGAGAGAGAGAGAGAGATGTCCGACTAAGTCCCATGCATCCACTTTTATGCTCTAAGGTCCCTAGGCAAAGTTTTGTCTTTGTATTTTTTTCAAACTTTCACTTAATTTTAAAACTTTCACTCTTTTCAACTAGCCCTATTACAATAAAAGTTTTCCCCAAGCAATCACAAAGATCGGGCAAAACACACAACTGAATTAAACAACAATTAGCCAAGGGCATAAAACACATAGTTTTCAACTAGCCTATTACAATAAAAGTTTTCAAACTTAGTCTTACAATCACACAATAGTTCGATAGTTCCAACTAAGATCTCTCTTTCCCTTTTTCTCTCCCCTTTGGCACCAAGGCACTAAAAAGGACCGAAGGAAGGCGAACATAGAGAAAAGGCTCAATCCTCGTCGTAGTCGGCATCCGGTGACAATCATTTTGTCTCCACCACCGCTGCCATCATGAGCTTCATTGTCATCATCATAATTACTAGCAACCGGGCAGTGAAGGGGCACCCTCATCCGACCACACATATCTTGCAAAAGGATCCTCATACACCGGTGGCTGACCCATTTCCTCAACCTTAGAGCCATTTAGAGAGACTACACGCCCTTGAGCCCTCATCTCTACCTTGAAGCGTGGTGTCTGTTTCTTGATCCTTTCCTCATTCTTGTGAACCTTGACAGCCATGGAGGTGCAAACACTGAAAATTGACTTGAGTACCTTCATGATCCCCGAGGAAGAAGAAGTATGTCGTGGTGGAGGTGGAGCACGAGAGGTGGAAGGACTACGTGAAGTAGATGGGCCCGATCCATGTGAGGGTCTTCCTCCCCTAGTTTCCTTCTTTATCTTGAGTTGAAGAGGGACATGCTTGCATTCCTTCTCAAATGTTATCCATGTCTCCCCCTCGATCATGGCCATGATGAAAGGTGCATAGGGTGAAGTCCTCCTAGTGTCTCGTGGATGCCTTGTAAATTTCCTCCATAACGAATCCCATGACACACAAAAAAAAATCTTACTCAGGAGCAACCTAGCTAGCACATTTTGGGACAGGGCAACAATACTAGTGGCATACTCATCTTTGGGTCCAATGGTATGCCTCAAGAGACAGTTCAAATAGAAATAGTAGGGGTGCAAGTATTTTGTCTCACCATAGATGGCATTCGGATCCGTGTACGTAATGTCAATTTTGACTCGGGTAGGGGCTACTCATTGATGATCCCGTCATTTCTTCGGTCTTCCCCGGGAAGAGGGAAATATGAAGCAAATTTCTTGTAGCTGACTTCATATTGAATGCCCCGAGTCATCCAAAGAACCTTGCCATTGTTTCTTCCATGAAGATGAAGAATGTCATAGAACCGGAAAATAGCCTCTTCATTCCAAGTATGATCGCATACTTGGAATGCCATCAACTCATAGACTGCTCGCGTCCTACAAATGTCAATTACTTGATCAGAGATGGCATTATTCTTGTCCTCCATGTACTTCCAATCTATCCACCGATGCATATGTAGTCTATGGGCTTTCTTTTCCATGTTGATGAAGAAGCAATGATAATAATCCTACTGGAACCAAGTGTAGAAGCGGTCATCGATGGCTTATTTTTCACCAACCATCGGAGGGTTGATGAGCCTATCCTCCTTCAACTCACGAGAAACTTATTGTTATCAATGAGGACGGCCGCCATGGTACACTTGGAGGGTGCACCCCGAGACCCCTCACAAACTTCAAATTCTCCCCATGGTCTCTCGGAGGAGCCTTGGTCAACTGCTCGGGTCCTTGCCTTTGGCTCTCCTATCGAAGATGAGCTTTGTGCTTCACTCTCACCTGTCCGAGCAGCTGCACCACCGATGGAATGCCTCCCCGGCACTACCCTCTTCCTTTTGGGAGGAGGAACTTGCTACTCACTCTCCTCTTCAATTTTCAATTCCTCCGACTCTTCTTCATACTCATGGCGGTTCTTCTTTGCTGACTTCTTAGTCCTCACCTAGATGCCGACACAAGGAATCGAGAAAGGAATATTTGAGTGAGATGCATTGAATAGTGCAATGCAAACAAGGTAGCAAGAATCTGCGTGAGTGTGCACTAGCCAGGACGGAAAAACCGTTAGAGTTCACACGTAGATAGATTTTCAAAACTTTGAATCCACCCACTTTCTACTAGAGCCCTTCAAGAATACCGTAGACTAGCCCTCATAGAACTATTCTACCCAAGAGAAACATGAAAACTATAATCCATTGATAGACCAAAGAAATGGGTCTCAATTGATCCATAGCTAGTGAAGAAACTAGGACGGGAATCGACGGAACAAGTTGGGGCATGGAGGTTCCGGAAGGTGGGAACCTTCGCCACGCATTCCCCTTGCAAATCCACGGGCAAATCTTCAAATCGCCACCTTGGTCGCCCTTTAGGGTTTGGAGGAGGAGAAACAAGGTGGAGAAGAGAATGAGTGATGTGAAGGGGTATCCGTCCGCACGACGAAAGTTGTGTTGGTTTCAATAGAATTTTGGTGGATGTTCCGTGAGAGCGGATATTCCATGGTGAGGACCTTAGAAAATCACAAAGTGTGGACATTAACAAGATTTTTTCACGTAAATTCCGTGAGGAGCTAAAAGAATAGTTGGAACTAGCTCTTGTGAATAGCCAACAAGCAATCAATGAGAACAATATTCACAAGATAGACAACTTGATCTAAAGATCAACACCAAGTTTGTATAGATAAAAACAATCAATGTTTTGCACGTTGTCTTCATGCTGCTAGATAACACTGGTTTTGATCGAAGATGTTCTGTTTTTCTTCTCGTTTAGGACAACGTAACTAGTCCAAATTTACAAAATCGGAATGGAGGAATGTTTTAACTTAACACTCAATATCTTATACGATCAATAGTATTTTCTTGAGACAATTCCCTCAGTGCCATAAAAATTTACTCAGTTCCCTTTATGCCACAAAAAACGTTGAAGTTCCCTCTATGCCATCAATTAAATTTTTCATGCCCCGTGTGCCATTGCAGCCAATTATTGTCGTTTTCCTCTATTCGGTAGCTCTAAAAAATATTTTATTTGCTTCAAAATTTACAAAACTTTTTAAATACATAAAGTAATATGTGGGGAACATTTTTTGTTGTTAAATAATGTTTATATTCAAAAACATTTTTGAATTTGAAATTGGCGAACCTTGCAAAGTGTTAAGGTTCTTTGAATTATCAGTGTTGTACTTAACATTTACCAACCTTTCTCCGACAAGTAACAAATACTATCTTTGCTCTAAATAATTTGTACATTTTTATACACATAGAGAAAAGTGTGGGGAACACAACTTGTTATGGCCACATGTAATTATTCTCACCCTTTTTTGACTTTAAAACCAGTGAACATAGTGAAGTGTTAATGTTATTATAACCTTAATGTGTTGCAATGTTCATCGGTTATAAATATTAAAAAAACGAAGAGAATAAAAACATGTGACAATAAAAAAAGTGTTCTCCACATGTTTCTCAATAAGTATAAAAATGTACAAAAGTTCTGGTGCAAAGAAAATATTTATTTTTAAGAGAAGAAAACAGGTAAATGTTAAGCATTGGCACTAATAATTTAAGGTACCTTAACACTTAGCTAGGTTCACCAATTTCTAATTCAAAAATTCTACATAACAAAAATGTTTTTTATCAATAAAAATGTTCCTCAAAGGTTACTCTATGTATTTAAAAAGTTTCATAAATTTTGAAGCAAAGAAAGTATTTTTTCCGAGCTAGTGAATACCGAAAAACAGTAAGATTTGACGCTGATTGGTGCTAGTGGCACACGAGACATGAAAATTTTAATGGATGGCATAGAAGGAACTTTGACGTTTTTCGTGGCACAAAAGGAACTGGGTAAATTTTTGATGACACTGAGGGAATTTGCTCTATTTTCTTACAGTCAACAATGAATTGAAATAATTCATTTCCCATGTGTTTGTCGCTGGTCACTTCATCCTCTTTCTTCCAATGAACGCAAAGATTATATTTCCTAAAAAAAGCACCAGATTCAGATGCGCACACGGCGGAAGGCACGCACGTCAACATCCACATCCTTCACGCATGGAACAAGCCTACGCCAAGCCGACTTGCCGAGCCACTTGCGCCACGCGAGCTTGACTTGCGGGCCGTGTCCTCGCCGGCCCTTCTTCTCCGCAGGATCAAGGCCATCTTCAATCTGAACCCTCCACTTGCTAGCCTCGGGAACCCGTGCTCGTCTCCCTCGCACCCCGGGGTGCACTGAGACCACCAGCACCCGCGCCATCCTACGCGCCCACCGCAATCTCGACGCTGCAGGCGGCGCCCGGCTCACTACGCGCCACCGTGCACGGTGCACTTCGCCCTCCTCAATTCCTGCGGCGGCGCGGCGAGGTTGGAAGACGACGCGAACACTCGACCTCCTCGCGTCTTGTTCCACTCTTCCCTCATCCTCCTCAACGAGACTGGGCGAGAGGCTAGCTGGAATCGGGCGTGGTCCGGGGCCTGAGCAAATGGCGTCGGCTGGAGCGAGGGGTGCCGTGGAAGGCGAGGAGCTTCTCCTCCGCGCCGTCGAGGACGGGGATGGGGGCGGTTTGTGCCTCGGTGAGCGGCCGTGGAGGCTAAACTTCGACGGATTCCGTCGCCCTGAGGCGCGGCAGGAGAAGCCGGAGCGCGGCCTTCAGGACTGCCTCGGCGTGCTAGGTTTGTCTTGCCTCTCTGAGAATCCCTGACTGAAGTTTCTACTGATTGCCCCTGATTTGTGATGTTTTTATATGCCAGAATTTGGGCAATAATATTCTAGGACCTGGCTTGTTGGCTCCAGACTTATTTTTGATTGAAGAGATCAGTTGGTGATGTGTCTTGGTCCCCTTCGTCGTGGCTATTAGGTGAGGTTATAGAGGATGTAAACCATGGAGACAGAGCTTTTGGAGCGATGTGATGTTACCCTTGTCCCTTTCTGCAGCAGCGTGTCACTAGTGCTTAATATGCGAAGTTGGACATATTTTTATGTCACAATTCGCTTTTAAGTGTCCTGAAATTAGGGGAAAGATGTGAAAATAGTGGACCGTGTATGCTTATTGCCTATTGGATACTGATATGTACGATATGGTACCGTGATCCCATTTGAAAATTATAGCGAATTCATTAGTCTCGGGTTGTGTTTCAGTATAGGTTGACATTACCAGCTATTGTACATTAGTACCTGTCAAACTTCACAACCAACGAGTGCTAATTTTCTTGATATTGGTTTATTTCGCACATCGAGTTCATCTTGGAAGAAAAAAATTGTCCTGGGTCTGTTTTCTGTCGAAAATTGCTCGACCTATAATTGAAAAGTTAATGATTTCTGAATAGAAAATCATCCTCCTTGAACATTGACTGTTGTATTTTACGGTGTCCATTTAGCTGTATCTCTGTTCCATTTGGTTTTATGTCTTCACGTATGTCTAATATTATTTCTATATTTGGAACTCTCCTGATGCAAAAGGTTTCTGTATTTATATTTTTCGTAAAAGAAATTTCGACACAAATAAAGATGGGATCTGGAAATCATCTGCTCAATCACTCAAATCAATAGGGTCTTTTGGAAGTATTTGCATATGTTTTAGTTTTGCTCCCATAATACTCTTGTGGAGATTCTGTGACTGTAGTTCACCATGTTAATGTACCATATTATTCCTATCTGCAGCACAAGGCCCTGGAGATGTTGCAGAATACTACCAACAGCAATTGGAAATGCTGGAAGGCTTTAATGAAATGGATACATTGACAGATCGTGGTTTCCTTCCTGGAATGTCCAAGGTTTGTTCTACAGTCTTTCTCTAATTTCAACATGAGAAAGGGAAAGATACAAACCTTTATAGCATATCAAATATGTAGCATTTCCCACCTCAAAATGAACCTGTAGATTGTCCTACTTGCAGGAAGAACGTGAAAGGGTTGCCCGAAGCGAGACATTGGCCATACGATTATCTAACATTGCAAATATGATTCTTTTTGCTGCAAAAGTTTATGCCTCTGCAAGGAGTGGCTCTCTAGCTATTATTGCTTCCACCTTGGATTCCCTACTTGACTTGCTCTCTGGGTTCATACTATGGTTTACTGCTTTTTCCATGCAAACACCGAACCCGTACAGATACCCAATCGGTAAAAGGCGCATGCAACCTCTGGTGAGTTTGACATGTTTCTTTTCAAGAAATTTTTTCGAGTATGACATGTTTCTTGTTCACTTTTACTTCTTGCATTTGACTTCATTTGAATGGAACGATCAAAGCACTTTAAGTCTACATTGTTTTCCCTAATAATATGTGTGGATTGTTGTTGTCACAAAAAAGGGAAAGGCGGTTTCTTGGATATTTACTCAGAAAAGAGTAAACTAGACAAAATATAAAATGAAAAAGGTACTTACACTGTTAATGGATAGAAGCATTGATCTTCTAGTCCCATTTCAACAGCGTATCCTTGATCCTGGGACACAGGACTCTAGGAGTTTCAATCATGTTCATTTATTATGTTCAGGGACCTAGCATTTTCAATGTGTGAATCTATCAATTACAATCTACGATACAGAAATTAACACCTCTAGCAAAATTTTAGTATTTCTACAGGCTTCACAATGGACAATTGCATATAACACTAGAATGTCCGCTTGAAAGGACATCTGCTTGTTTGAGACTTTGATATTGTAACTGAATCGCTATTGCTCCAGGAGAAAAGATTGTTTGGGAAAAAGAAAAACTGAAATCATTGTCTGACAAGGAAACATGTTTCCTGAACTTAATCTTTTTTTAGTTCTTTTGGCTGAGCAATTAAGTATTTTCTTTAACTCTTTTATGAGGAGTTTTTCTTTGTTTCCATTATCCTTGACAACTTTATTACCATGGTTTGTGATGCAGGGAATACTTGTTTTTGCTTCTGTTATGGCAACGCTTGGTCTTCAAATTATCCTAGAATCCACACGCTCATTGGTATCTGATGTGAGTCCTCTTCTCATAACCATTTTTGCATTTCTTATTGGTAAGCGTAGATAAAAAGTTATCAATAATTTTCAATATTATCAGCCCTTCTGTCTGCAATGTTATTTGCAGTATACTCATCCTACATGCATGCCTGGCACACTTTAATAGCACCTCAAATCTTTTCACAATTAACATAATAACATAGGTATATCGGATTGGTTATTCGAATGGGATCTGATTCTTTTGTTTTTCCTTTCTATTGATTGTATGACCAGTATTCATTATGATTTTTTATCCAGGGAAGTGAGTTCCGCTTGACAAAAGAGCAGGAAAAGTGGGTTATTGATATTATGCTGTCAGTGACGCTGGTGAAACTTCTCCTTGTTATATATTGCCGCACATTCACCAATGAAATTGTGAAGGCTTATGCACAGGATCACTTTTTTGATGTCATCACTAACATTATTGGGCTTGTGGCTGCACTTCTTGCTAATTATGTCCAAGGCTGGATTGACCCAGTTGGTGCTATAATTGTAAGTCAGAATCATCTCTGTATTTATTTCTTCCATATGATGGAATTTCTTCACAGTAGTATTTGAAATGGAGATGGATAGACTGGGAACATCTGTTACAAAAAATATGTTTGATATTATTTTGCTTGCTCTTTTACAGCTTGCAATCTACACGATCAGGACCTGGTCGATGACAGTGCTAGAAAATGTCCACTCCCTGGTTGGCCAGTCAGCTCCACCAGAATTTCTCCAGAAGCTTACCTACCTCTGCTGGAACCACCACAAGGCTGTGAGGCACATTGACACAGTGCGGGCGTACACTTTTGGTTCCCACTACTTCGTGGAAGTGGATATTGTCCTTCCGTGCGACATGCCCTTGCGGGAGGCCCATGATATCGGTGAGGCCCTGCAAGAGAAGCTGGAGCGCCTGCCTGAAATCGAGCGAGCTTTCGTCCACCTCGACTACGAGTTCACCCACCAGCCTGAGCATGCTCGGTCGCATGATACATAGCTGGTTGCAATCAAGTGAGCTTTGCACTGACAAAACTTCATGATCTGAAAAACGATGATAACGATATCAAAATGATGATCTAAAACCGATTAGGCCAGCACAATTTCAGAATCTGGAAGCAATTTGTTTTGGCGCAAGGGCAGATTGCAAGTGACAGGCTTGGAGATTCAGTTGTGCACTTTATAGATTGCCTGCCGAGCTCTAGGTTGGATGTCTGTACTCGGCACAAGTGGGCGTTGTGTAGCAACATTATGGTATTGTTACGGTCTTCTCTCCCTATTTTGCGATCTATCTGAACCTCATGTATATGCCTTATACTCCGAGCGGTCTTTAACTGACATCATTCCAGAGAAACGTGATCCAAAAAATGAGCAGGTCATTCTTATCTTGGTACTTCATTGTGACGGTTTGGTATTCGATATATCAACGTGCTCCAAATACGAGATTGACGGTCCCAGACCGACGGCTAGATAGATGAACACAGAAGGCAATTACATTGGCTAGAAGAGAGGTTATTAGTCAAGGAAAGACGCACGTAGGCATTGATCACGCCGTACGGTTTTCACTTGCTCGTCCTATGCTGTTGGCATATTTGGCGATTCGTCATCTCAGCACCGTTCTCTATCTCACGCGCACACAAAAAGAAAAGGTGTTCATTTCATTGTCACAAGCTGATGAGTCATGGGACCGAGCGCGACCTGCATAAAAGCCTCGCTCAGGCCGCCTGCGCCACCGTTAATGCACTCAATGGGGTGGCCGCGCCCGGCACGTACTGTAGCTCGAGCGAGACCATAGTGGTGTGACTGGTGTCACCTTCACAAGTAGCAGAAGCAGCCGAGATCGGCCGGCCGGCGTCGCCTCTCTACCTGGGGAGAGGCAACCGCAGACGTCCAGCTCAGCCCTCTGGGGAGGCGGGCCCCAAACGACGGCTAGAGAAACCCTACAAATCGAGCAAGCAAGCACGCCTCCCGTGAACCCCGGTACGCTACTACTACGTCTTTTTCGGACGGGTACGAGACAAGAGAAGTAGCTCCGGATATCTGTCAAGTGAGCTGCCAGCAAGTAGCATCGCCGATCGGGTACGCGTCATCTCTGACGGATATGCCCCTGCGCAGCCACGTGTTGGGAAAGGATCAATGCCAATGATAAGCCTAGCTAATAGTACATCCAGTGGCGAAGCCAGGATACAAATCTACCTATGGCGTAGCGTACTACAAATTTGCATACATATACATCATAATTTTCACCTTTTAATCTTTTCTCTAATCCTGCTGCTATCTGTATTTGATCACTGGTAACCACCTAACAAGGATCATGATCTTGGACTCAGTTTCGGCATGTCGATGGTTTGCTAGCCTGCTGCTCTCGGCCGTCCGTCGCCATCCACGCACCAGTGCGACACTCTCGATCTCGCATCAGTCCATGTGGATCGTGGAGCAACGAGCGAGCGGTGGAAGGCGGCGGCATGAGCGCGACGCACAACCGTACGAGGCAACGAGCAGAACATACGAGACTTAAATTGAATCGTAATTGAATCGGATGAGTAAAAAAAGGCCCAAACAGGCAAACACTAATAGGCCAGCGTTGCTGGAAAAAATACCCAGACACTAGTTCGTCTATCATCTCTATCCTGTTCGTTCTTTGTCAGAGGGTCGGACGCAAGCGTTGCTGAAAAAAAATGAATCGTAGCAGACGGAGGGTGTTACGCTGACCGGGAGGTATGGCAGCAGCCAGTGCTTGCCATACTGGTGGCTTCGCCACTGAGTACATCACAGTATCACATCCCTACTTAAAGGTCCAGAGCCCTGCATCTGCAGTTATATACTACATGCATCTATATACATGAATTGAAATATAATTAAGGTTTCCTATTCTAACGTACACCACATGCATGCATGATTCTGACAGTAATAATGGCATTATTGGTAGCTAAATTAAGTAGGTACTAGCTAGCTAGTTATGCTGCCGTCATATGGGGCTCGAGATCCAGTTTTGTAATTGTGTATGGGGCCAATTGAAGAGCATAGCTAATTAACTCTCCTCCTCGTCGTCGTCGGTCTTGGAGGCAGCCGCCTCAGCGAGCATCTTCTGGATCCGCTGCATCGTCTCTTCCTCGATGTTTCGCTCCACGCGGTCCTTGTTGTATGTCTCAAAGAACTCCTTGTTCTCCTTCTCCAGCTCCTTCCACACTGCACGCACGTGTAAATAATGTTCGCATCACATGAAATGACCCAGGAGAATAGTATAACTTGTTGCCATGATCAGTAAATAAACATTTAAGCTATTGTGTCGATCAAGGGAAGCATTTGCAGTTGTTCATGAATTGAAGAACAACCAAAGCAGAATGATGAGAAGAGAGGAGCTAGAGGTGATTGAAGTGGAGCAAAAATTAAAGCATACTAGCAGTATGCAGTATGGTAAGTGTGTTGCTGGTGGAGTACCTGTGGAAGTGATGACAGGGTTGATGTTGGCATGCTTCTCCAGGGCGTTCATGCACTCTTCCTTGTTCAGGTTGAAGCAGATGCACTTCTCTATCAGATGGTGAACCTGAAATAGCATCAAACAAGCAGTTAAACCTATATCATTTGATGCATCCATGGTGAGCTACACATGCAGTTAAGCAGTTACCAGCTGAAAGCTTACACATGAGGCGCATACCATTCTGATGTAAGAAGCCGACGATGAGGAATCGCCCATGGTGAGCTGATGAGAGCTACTGCCTACTGCCAATATCTAACTCGCAGAGAGGAAAGAAGCTTCAGAACAATGAAGCAGCGCTGCTCCCAGGCAAGGCGTTGTAGCTGAAGGAAGCCTAGGACTGAAGACACCCTTTGTTCCTGACCTGCAAACTGCAACGAACACTGCAAGGGAGATAGAAATAGGACACGCGAGGGAGGGGGACGTGGAGCATGCCACGTGGGCTCCGCCTCCTCATTGGCCGGGAGGTGGCCGGGGAGATTTTTCTGGGCCCACCGCCACGCTCTCGGCTTTAGCCTGCTTTTCTGTGGCTGGAGAGTGTGGGCGAGCGAGGTGGTGAGCTTGGGCGGCCACAGCTAGGTGGAATTCACTGGCTTGGCCCTTCAGCTTTGGCGTATTGCTCGCTGGACATACTGGTCTTTTACCTTTACACGACGTTGAGTGTGTGTTCTTCTTTCCATTATTCTATCTGATGAAAGCTGGAAGCTAAATACTGTATATTTGAGAATAACACAATAAGGTTACTTTCCCAGCTCTTATTATGTGGTTTGCCTTTTTCTAGCTTTACTTGGATGCATAAATGTATTACCTATAATTAGTGCTGCAAATTTTGTAGCTTCGTGGTGTGAGTGTGACAAATACTACCTTTTTTGATTCAAACTACGGTAGGCCAAGGCCGACCTGAACTTTATTGATGCAAGGGGAAATTACATCGTGAGTTACAATTTGCGGCATCGGAGCATGTGGGTTGTTCGCATCTAAGCGAGAGGCCAATGCCCGAAGATCCGACTTACAGAGGGGGTCCCCGGCCCTGAAGGCCCAGCGGGTTACATCGCTCGCCGCGGCCCGAATGACCTGGGGAGTTGGAAGTACAACGTCGTTGGAAATAGAGCCATTCCGGTCCTTCCAGATGTTCCAGAGCGAGGGCCGTGGGGGCTACCATGCGGCTGACCGATCTCGCGGGAGTTCCACAGGTGGGGGTTGTCCGGATGTCTTGAGTTGTTGAGACTGCCGGCACGTCGCAGGCCCCAACCGCGTCTCATGTGGCCCTTGCGTGGGTACGGTGGAGCAGTAGGTGGTCCTGCGTCTCCGGCAGGTGGCGAAAGGACAGGTCGATGATTGTGTCGGTGGCGGCGGTGTAGAAGCTCGCGCGTCGGCAGTCCGCCCGGAGAATGAGCCATAGGAAGTGCTTGCACTTAGGTGGCGATGGGTTGAGCCGGATGTCGGAGGCCCTCGCGTCGTCGGGGAGGGCTTCCATGCGCAGGGTGTAGGCTCTCGTAGCGCCGTATGGCTTCCTAGATCCTCGAAGGAATCTTCCGTCGGGGTCGCGTGATGCGGGTGGACGGCAAGCAGAGCAGTTCTCGAGCTGGACAGCTTGTTCCGTAGCGACAGATGAGAGACGCGGCCCTAGGTCGCTCTCCCAAGAGTTTGCGGAGAGCGCGTCCATGACCGTGACGTGTGGCCTCGTGGTGTGCGAGTACAGGGCAGGGAGCATTTCGGCCAAGGTGGCAGGACCGAACCACTTGTCGTGCCGAGAAACCGGTGCTCGCGCCGTTCCCCAGGAGCACCTCCGTACATGCCCGAAAGTCCGAGAGGGTGGCAAGCATAGCGCTCCGGACGGGGGTGTCCAGGCGGTGAGCCGTCCCTGAGTCCCGGCCTGCAGGTTGGCCGTAGAAGCGATGAAACCACAGTTGCCGGGATGTGGTTGGTTGCTCCAAGAGTTTTGTCCAGAATTTCCCTAGGAGGGCCTTGTTCTGAAGATGGGCGTTCTTGATGCCGAGGCCCCCTTTGCGTTTTGGACGGGTGACAACATCCCAAGCAACCTTGCACCGGCCTCCCGTGCAATGCTTTTCGCCCGTCCGGAGAAAGGCCCTGTCCTTTTTGGCTAGCTCATCTAGCGTGCCCTTGGGGAGGACAATAGCGCACATGGCGTAGACGGGGAGGGCCCCGGAGGTGGATTTGATGAGGCTCGTCCTGCCGGCTGGATTGAGGAGGCGCCCGGCCCAGCCACCGAGGTACCGGTCGTGGCGGCAGATGAGCGGCTGCATGTCCGCAAGCTTTAGTTTGGTCGCCGAGAGGGGTAGCCCGAGATAGGTTTGTGGGAAGCCGGCCACGGGGCAGCCGAGTAGGGCGGCAAGGCTCCGAGACTCGTGCTCGGCCACGTGCATGGGAACCAAGGTGCTCTTATCGAAGTTGATTTGCAGGCCCGTGATAAGCGAGAAGCTTTCCAGGACATCTTTGAGGTGCGACAGCTCGGTGGGACAGGCTTGCAGGATGATGAGCGTGTCGTCGGCATATTGGAGGACCGGGCACGTGAGATCCATGCAGAGAGGATGTTTTATGAGGCCGCTGCGGGAGGCTTGCTGTATCATTAGCTGTAGGAAGTCTGCAGCTAGGATGAAGAGGTAGGGGGAGAGTGGGTCGCCTTGCCGGAGGCCTCGCCTACATTGGAACCGTAAATATCTCGAGCAAATATTTCTTTTTATTCAAAAATTCTTTAAATGTTTATTTTGTGAGAATCCGTAAGTGTTGTAACTAAAGCTCAACAAAATAGCATAATTGCATATCCATGCTGCTTACGATCAGTAAATAACGTAAAAACAAGATGCCTTAGCTTTTAGAAAGATTAAAGATAAAGGATGAAGCTATGTTGCTCTTTAATTTTGCATGCTGCATATGCATCCGCGTGACGCGCATTACTGTAAGAATCTGATCTGAATCAGATTTTGCGCCTGCGGTATGCTCGGTTTGGCATGCGCTAGGATGGTCCAGATAGCTAAGCTATGGTAGAAGACTTTGATTCGCCGCCCCAAGCCGCAGACGAACCGAATTGTTTCTTGTCTGCAGATAACATGGCCCACGTTGCAGCGACCAAATATCAAGCCCTGTAAGATCGCGTGGTGGCCCACCTAACCAAAATTTAGCCAATCGCTGTCGTCCCAATAAAGCCCGTTCCTGGATCCGAGAGAGAGGAGCAAGATAAGGGGACCGACATCATGCAAACAACACTCGCTGCCAACGTATCTCTCACGTAGGAGGCCGGGGCTTGGATACCACGACCGACCAACCGACTTACAACGGCCGTTGCAGCGTACGCATAACGCACTGGAACAACAGCATGAATATACACATACAAACATTTTTTTTCATGGTAAACACAACAGAGAACTCACATAGTCTGGCTAATTTTGAAATTCACCAAGTCGATACAAACGTCTCGATGTTGATGAAAATGTTACTTATTAGCATTGAAAAATAAAACGCAATACCAGTGTTTGAGCAATGTGACTTGACTACAGTGAATCGGTTCCACCACAAGTCCACAAAGTATCTAACAAGTTGAGCTATGCATGTTTTGTTTGTGTGTGCTCCTTATAAATTTAAGAATTTGTGTAAACCATTTTGTGTGTACTTGTAACTATATATGTCGCGGTCTATAGGGGAAAAGAAGGGACGAGACGAGCTGATTTTTATTCCTTCTGTTGGAGAGATGAAAACGACTTACCGTAGCGTGTGACCAAGCCAGAAATTTGACACGGATTAACCGATGACAGTGACATACATACGATTGCCAAAGAAAGATAAGTATACTGGTTGCTCCGTTATTCCTCCATTGATGCAATCGCCTACGCGCAGAATTAGACTATGAATTTTCTTGGTTCGAAATGATCCAGAGTAATAAGTGACTACTAGTACTGGAAAGCAATGTACGGAAGGTAATCCAAACGCTTTTATCGCAACGGACACGGCTAGCTCTACCGATCACGTGACGTGGCAATGGTTGATTGGCTGTCTAAATTGCTCGGGGAATCAAATAATTGACTCACGACACGCAGGAACAGTGTACAATGCGTACTGCTAGCTCCATGTAGATTCGAGATTCATACAGTGACACAGAGGACGAACTAACATGAGCTTCTCCATTTCTTTGGTATAAAAACTGTATGCTTGTCTCCAGGTTAAAAACTTCCCCTTTATATTGGTCATTTCCATAATAAACTTATTTTTTAAAAAAACGTTGTTAGCTTATTTTTCCATAATAAACTTATTGTTTGGTCCTTTCCATAATAAAATAACAAACTTATTTTTCCATAATGAACTTATTTTTTTTAAAAAATATATTCCACGATCAGTTGGCTAGCTAGGAGGAAGGTCAAGACTTTTTAGTAAGCCATCCATCATATCGTTGTTAGCTGAGCATGTCTTAGATGTTTAGGTAGTGACTTTTGTCAATCTTACCTATCAACAAAGTCTCTTGTAGATGTTTGTAAAAATGATTGCGCATGCATGTGTGAATACAAGCATTCTAATTAACCACAGTTATCTACACACGTGTACCTAATTGTTAGCAAAATTTAGTGGAAGTGTGGAGGATCAGATTCCTATAGGAATTATTCCCTATCAAACCCTTTTGTAACATAGGATGTCATGGGGAAAATTAAATAGGGTAAATTTCCTTTCCTCTACTTTTTGGAGGATTCTAAACACCAGCTCCAACCTCATGTTAGAATTAGAAAGTTCAAATGCATGATCTCTCTGTCTCTCTCTCATTTTTTTTTGTGAGTCCTTCCTTGCTCTTGCCCCCACATCCAAACAACTTCTTTGTACAAATCCTGCCTTTTGAATTGCATAGGATTTCATGTGATGGTGGACTCCAATCTTGCATTTTTTTCTATTCCTATGTCACTTGGCCCATCTGATCCCATATCCCCTATCTTGGAGATATGGCTTTCCTCCTTGGCCATCTGGCTTGCCTCTTAGACCAATGACTTTACATATGTTAATTAATTACTTTGATTTTCTATAACCCCGTATAACTACTTTTCAGTGTATTTTTAATTTACTTTAGTGACATAGATATTGGGTCTCATCTACGAGTGAGACATTGATATGGTCAACTTTTCTCCCCCAAAAGAATCAATATTTAAATTTTCCGCCACCGTTTAATAAACTAATCCCAAAAGCTGGGGGAATAATTCGGTAATCAAGAATCGTGCAACGTAATAAGAATAAGAACCGAATGGACATTTCACCTACTTGGCGCGATACATGTCGTTCGTCGTTTGCTGGCTAGCCCGCGCGCGATCCACTGAACTGTGGTACGATGTGTGCCGCCAGATCGAGAGCTCGATCCTACTCGTGTGATCGCCATCGACGATCTCGTTTATCCCATCCTATCCATCATATCCACCGTGCCGGATGATGCGGCTCGGTCCGACGCAACCTGGATCACAAGTTGCCCATCGGCGCCGGCGTACGACAGGCATGCAAAAACATGAGGACGGCGGAGTCCCAGAGAGCAGGCGCAGAGCTCGCCCGCGCGCAGCGAGTGAGAGAGAGGGACGACATGTCAAAGACAACGTGACCTACTGGTACTGGGCGGCGTGCCTAGCTAGTGGCGGTATGCATCATGCTATATTGGCAGCTTCTGGCAAGCCAATGCCCGCCCGGTGAGAGAGTTGCAACTCACACTATCCAGGGATGAGCCATGCATGGAGAAGCTCGATCGGGTTGTGTGGAGTGGAGAGGCCGATGATCTCTGATCCACGGATGAGTACTTATCGGAGATTTACCGCAGGCATCCGGACCCCGCCGACTGCCGTGGGGTGTCTACTACGACCCTGTTTACTTGGCTTCTGAAGCCGAGGCTCCAATCACCACAGATGCGTTGAACAACTTTTTATGGAACAATAGGAGTTTCCCTTTCTTTTTCTTGGAAAGTTTACCGTTCCTTGGAGCTAGCTGGAACCAACTCGCCCTTCCACTCAGCAGAGAAAGTGATTGGCACTGTTACTGGAATCTCATTATTAGCTATATTTAGTTGGAAAACGAAAAGATCCAAAAGTCGCACACAGTGTTACTGAAACATACTAGTGAGGCCTGCATCCATTGTTTTGTTGCATAAGGCTATCTCCAATGGGATACCTATTTGGCTACCGATCTCTAAAATGGGTGTAAAATTGTCAAAAAACTCTCTCCAACGGCCTACCCAAATGGTCTCCCTATTTTAAGAACGCTACAGTACCTGATGCAAATTTGAAGCAGCCGAGAGGCTCTGGCGTGGAGAAAAAAAGAAGATCGAGCTTCCTCCACCGAACGCCGCTTTGCGCGACTGCACAGCTCCTTCCTCCGCTCCGCCTCAAGCTCGCCGGCCACCGCTCCTCCCTCTGCTCCGCCTCGAGCTCGTCGGCCGCCACTCCTCCCTCTGCTCCGCAACCGCTCCAGGCCCCACCGCATCTAGGACCACCGCATCCGGGGCCGCCGCCGCTAGTCCCTCTACTCTGCATCCGCATCTAGGGCCGTCGCCGCCACATCCACCGGCCGTTCGAGCGCGCCGGCCGCCGCAACAACACGCCCGTGCTCCTTCCCCACCACAGCATCCGACCAGCTTGCTGCCCGGGTCGGTGGCCATCTCCCCTATTTTGATCTTTCGTTAGAGACAATCGTTTTGAGTGAGTATCCTCTCAGCCTAAAGTGCTACTGTTCATACTTATTTTGGAGTTTGGGTCGCATCCATCGTTAGAGATAGCCTAACAGCTTTGCATTTGCGTCACACACAAGAAGTTTCTACTTTGGAGCTCGCAATTTGATGAAGTGTTAGGTGCAGCACATTTGGGAGGAGACAAGGCAATCAATGAACACAGTAATAATGCGAACAAATCGACTATCCTGGAAATAAATGAAAGACGCACCTTCCTCGAAAAAAGGGCACATCGGGAGTTCGGGACAGAACAAGTGACTGGATACTGGAGACGAAAAGAACCTGAAATTTTCCTTACACTGTGCTAATGAAAAGTTCCACAAACGTCCTCAATCGACAGACAAATCATCAACAGTTAACTGCAGGTCCATGGCGCAGCATGCCACAGCCGGAATCTGGAATCAGTGGTAGAAAAATCTTGTTGCTCCTAATCCGTACCATCATCTATACTAGTGTAATAAATAGTATTGATAGCGATTGTAACTGCACCCGCCATAGCTGTTGCAAAGTACTAGTGCTAATAATACGAGGTAGCGATTAGAACTTAACATCTGCTATAGAGCACTTTCCAGCCTCTAGCATGAAAGCTATGGCTGAAACTATGCAGAAGTCGTAGAGCACAGTTTACTGGAGTATTGATCAAATACTAGTACATAGTTAAAATTTTAAATAGTACTTTGAGCTTTCGACGTCGTCAAATTATGCCTAAAAATTCAACACCCTCCACAATTTCTACTCTGAAAAACAGACTTCTCTGTTATCTATTTTAAATGCCATTCATGATCCTAGAAATAGAGACGACTCCACAGCAGTCGACTAGAGATGATTTTAATGTGCAGTATGTGCTATATATTGTCCTGTCAAACAGAACCGAGTGCTTAAAAATGATTTTGATGTGCACTTTCTATTACGTTACCAGTGCATGCCAAGGAACGGGCTGTCAATACTAACCGCCTTTCCAAATACTGTCCTGTGTCCTCCTCGGCGTTGTTTAGCCTTCGACGTCATGGTGATAGCTAAATTAGCCGGCATTTGCTTATTTCTTTTCACGTTTGTACATGTTATTGACCACGCGCATTTTTGAGAAACCGAAGGAACGTACGGTTGAGCTTGCCCCGTCGGCCTCGCTGCCCCGGCGCACGGCAGGCCACTCACTGCTAGCGGGCGTGCTCCTGCGACGGGCCGCTGTGATGACCCAAAAGCAGCCCACGGCCCGCGCGCGGTGTCAAAGTGCATTGTGCAGCAAGCCAGCAACAAACAAGATGCAAGAAAGTGCTGCTCGTTTACCTTTTAAAAAAAGTGCTGCTCGAGTCTGGTCATTTGGCGGGCAACTTCACCACGAGAAACCGATCGAGATGTTTCGTTCGCACCTCAACGAGTGCCATCGCTTTCCGATACGAGGGAAGCGTCAATTCATAGGGGACAAACCAAACGAAACCATCAATTAAAACGCCTGGGATGAGGCAAGGAGCTTCACTGTTATTACTAGCGTCGTGCAGCAGTCGTGGCACAGTCGCGCACAGCACCGTCCCGAGCAGCACCGGTCACTGAACAGAACCGGTGCGTTTCAATAAGTTACTGTACGTGGCTCCGTGCTTTTTTTAGTTCCTTCACATGGCCGCTGCCCCGGCTGGCTGCAAGTTGGGTGGCGCGGGGCCAGACTTGAAAACAGAGGAGACGCGGCGGCCGGGCAATGGTACAAACGGTACCACCATCGCTTTGTTGTCATACACCCGACGGCAGCATTCTTTCCAGATGTTCCAAGCAATGTACTAGGCTGCAGCTTGCTCGGTGGCAGATGCAGTTCGTGATCCCGCCGGGTCCGATGGTGTTGGTCCACCATAGCTTGAGGCGACGGTAGTTGGTGGCAGGAAGCGTCTGTGACACAATTCTCATTGTGGTGAATGCGTTGCAGACCTGCACAGAGTAATATACGTCAAGAGCGATGGCAAACAGAACCATCGATTCATATCAGTGGACAAGCAAACTCGTTGTCAGCGTGGCGCCTCCATCATGGTACAATGGCAAGTAGTCAGAAAATATGTGAGATGGAAGAGGACCCAGAAATGAAGTTATGGTTTCATATGAAATCTGTATTACGTGCACCTGCCACCTAGTAGACTCATACCAGCCTCACTTGTAAGTGTCGCGTATTCTTTCCTTGGTTCTACACCAGCAGGAAGCATACTAGTATATTAGAGGGGAGCAGAGCAGATGAGGATATGGTGCACGGTCCAATCAAACGGCACTTGAGGGCCGGCAATCGCGATCATTATGGAGACGAACAAAACTGTAACAATGGCTTATGTGTTGGATTTCTTTCTCAATAATCTGGTAGCACAGCGATTGTGTTTTTAGTCTATGGTTAGTCGTACTGTTAGTGACAATTATGAGCGGCACGCAAATTTTTTGGGTTGATTTGTGGATTGTGACACGCCCAATTTTTGGGTTGATTTGTGAATGCCAAATTGCAGCACTACGTATGAATATGCATGCTTCATGAATGAAATGAAGAATATGGATTAGAAAGTACGAATATTTTTTCATACATGCACACGTGCACAACTGCTACAATGACTCGCGTTTTGAATGTATTCTAAACCGGTACATGGAAGGTCTATGTACTAGTTGCTACTCCCTCCGTCCAGTAAATGTAAGCATTTGTTAACTTTCGAGGTCATGTTTGACTATTCGTCTTATTTAAAAATTTTGTTAAAATTTTATATGTTTTGTTACAATTTACTTTATTCTTAGATATATTTTAAATATGTTTTCTTTATTTATATATTTGAATAAATATTTTGAATAAGACGAATGGTCAAACGAGAAGTCAGAAAGTCAACAAATCCTTACATTCTTGGACGGAGGGAGTATTAAAATAAAAAATTTAAGGTTTAAAAGCAATTTTGTAAAGCAACATTTCTAGCGTATTTGTGTTAAATAATCATTGTCGTATTTCGTTGTTCTAATAAATAGTTGTACTACATATTATCTGTAATAATAATGATTCGTATTACTAGTAGGAATGTAAGGATCAACCGCCGAGCGAGTGCGCTGGGTGCAGCAGTGTCAGGTCTAGATGTTGCGCTCCAAGTGTGAAATACAACGTAGTACGAAGTGAACATTCTTTGGCTCTTTGACGTAGACCGTAGTGTTGAAGTTGCAAATCACCTCTCGAGGTTGCGGTCACCAGTCACCACCTAGTTAGGTCGTCCTAGTCAGTTACCATCCCTGCTTTTTTTTTAGTTAGGGGGGGGGGGTTAAAATTGCCACCCCTGATTCGGCACCGAGCGTACCTCTGCCTCTCATAAGTCAGAACCACAGCCGCCGCCCGCCACGGCCCCAGGAGAATCAGGAGAAAGTGGAAACGCGAAGCCGGACGCTGGACGCAACGCACCATATGCCACAACGCGGAAACCAGCTAGCTTTATCCAACTGCGGGTGCCGGAGATGCCGGGCACAGTATAAAACAAAAGTCCTCCACCACCACAAAACCATCAGTTTGATGGCAAAACCCGCCTCCATTCTGCGCCACCTCGGATCGGCAACGGCACGCGCGTGCTCTCCAGTTCGAAGACCATTCGCCTTCGCCCGTTTCTTTTACGAGATTTCCGCGCTCCAAAAGCGAAAGCATCGAATAATTTTCGCATTCCTTGAGTGGGATCCTTCTGATCTGATGTAGGATGCTGATCGAAAGCAGCGTTCTTTAATCTTCATCATGCGAAACCCATTGGCTTGACGTGCTGGTGGTTTTATTAAAATCGCTTTGTTGTGGTTTCGCCATCACACGATGCTTATTGAAGGGGAGAAAAAAAGGGAAAATTCCTTATTGGCCATCAAAATTAATTTGGTTTCCTTATTGGCCATCAAAATTTCTTAACTTCCCAAATAGCCATAACTTCAATTTCGTTTGCCTTAGTGGCCACTACCGTCAGCCCCGTTACTCACCGTGAGGCCCGGTTTCTCAAAATGACGGGCACTGCCCCGGTTTCTCTCTCCCTCCCAAAATCTGTTCCTTCCTGTTCGTAACCCTAGGCGGGAGGCCGACGCGGGCGCGCGGCGCTGGAGGACGAGCAGTGGCGAGCGGGCAGGCCAACACTGCCGGAGGCGCGTGCGGGCGAGCGCTGGCCGGCGGAGGCGTGAGCGGGAGCGGGCGGGCGAGCACGGACGCGCGCCGGAGGCGCGTCGGCAGAGTCGCGCGAGCGGCGCGAGCGTGAGCGCGCGCTGGCAGAGGCGCGCGACCGGGCGCGAGCGTGAGCGGGCGCGGCGCGAGCGTGAGCGGGCGCGGGCTGGCGAGGCGCGCGAGTGGGCGCGGGCGCGTGCTGGCGGAGGCGCGCGAGTGGGCACGGTCGCGTGCTGGCGGAGGCACGCGAGCAGGCGCACGCGAGCAGGCCCTATCTCCTGTTGCACTTTGTTGCTCCAATTTGAGTATGGCAGACACTCCTTCTTGGCTAACTGAAGGGTAAGCAACTCAATTCGGAATCTGTAGTGCAATTTCGTTTGATAGAAGTTGATAATTGTACTATTCCATATGAATTACAGGATGGATCCTACCTCTAGCTATTTGCTGAAAATCAAACTCCTAGGAAATAGAAAAAAGTCTAGGAAGGAGATGCGATGTTTTAGTTTGACAAAGGTAGTAGATGCTCGACACAACAAACTGGAAGGACTTCATTGAATCAATTGTAGATGAATTTCCGCCGAGATATAAGGAAGTTCCCTTTGTCCAAGTATTTTGATCATGCTTCTAACAGCTACCCGAGCTAAGAAGTGACCAAGATCTTGTTGTTATGTTTGATAAACATGTAGAGACCAAAGTTGTTCGCATATTCATTGCATACTATGATCCGTCGGATGCAAATCCAGAACCCATCACTGAATGGTCTCCTTCATCACCCGAGAAAGAAGATGTTGATGCTCATGATGGTGTGCAGGGCCAAATAGAAGATAATGTGCAGATTGAACAAGAGGACAATTATCTAGTAAACCCCTTACCGGAGAATGAACATGTGGGTATTGACGATGAAGGAATATATTTGGGTGAGGAACCTACATATGCATTAGTTGTGACAACTGTACTCGAGAAGGAAACTACTTCTATTGATGATGCTCTTTCTGGGTCCTCAAATGAGGGTGCTATTTCTAGGTCATCAAGTGAGGGTGCTATTTCGTGTTCCGATGATAATTCTGAAAGTTCTTCTGATTTTCATGACGCCGTTGCTGATTTTGAGGAAAATGAGGAGTTGGTAGGAAAGGACTCTTTGCCGGATCATGTTTCAATGGTTGATTATGATACAGAAGACCCACCAATGAAAGTAGGCAGCATATATCCTAATATGAAAGAGTTTAAGTTGGCATTAGCTCAACATGCAATAAAACATGAGTTTGAGTATAATAGAGAAAAGAGTGACCCTAACAGATATATAGCACATTGTGCAAGGAAACAACAAGACAAATGTCCATGGAGACTATATGCTTCTACAATGGGTGATAGCATTACTGTAAAGGTAATATTTTATTCCCTTTTTTTCTAAAATATTTATGTTCATTCGGTCTCACTACCAATAATCCTGTTTTAGGTGAAAAAGAATCCTGCTGCACATGATTGCACTAGTAGAAGAAGAACAAAAAAAGTGAAAAATGCGTCCAAGCATTGGGTATGTGACAAGGTGAAAGATTGGCTGATTGAGGATGCAACTCTTGGAGCAAAGGAGCTACAAAGGAGATTAAAAGATGATTATAAGGTGAAAGTTCATTACAAAAGGGTGTATATGGGTAAGCAGCTAGCTCTAAATCAGTTGTATGGTGATTGGGACAATAGTTTTGATAATCTTTATAGATTCAAGGCAGCAATTGAAAGTGCATCACCTGGTAGTGTTTTTGTCATCGATCATCACACCATAAAAGATAAAATCAGATTCAGGAGGCTATTCTTTGCTATGAAACCTTGCATAGATGGATTCATTAATGGTTGTAGACCATACTTGGCAGTAGATAGCACATTTCTCACAGGCAGATTCAAGGGTCAATTGGCTGTTGCTGTTGATGGACATAATTGGATGTATCCAGTTGCTTTTGGTGTGATGGATTCAGAAAGTAATGACAATTGGATCTGGTTTATGGAAAGGCTTAGGGAGGCTATTGGTTCACCAATTGGGTTAGCAATATGCACCGATGCTGGCCAAGCAGTGATGGCAGGGGTGAAAGAAGTGTTCCCTAATATAGAGCATAGGGAGTGTATGTTCCATCTGGTTCAAAACTTTAAGAAAAGGTATAATGGAAAGGTTTTTGATGATCATCTCGTGGGCTGCGGCTTATTCTTGGCATCCACACTTCTATGAGAAGCACTGGGCTGCAATGGAGGCAGCAAAACCAGCTGCGATGGATTACCTAAGGAGGTGGCACACTAGATTGTGGACTAGGAGTCAATTCTCAACTTTTTGCAAAGTGGACTATGTTACTAACAATTTGGCGAGAGCTTTAACAGTTGGATAAAGCACCACAAGAGCTTGAACTTGGATGATTTTATGGACAAGATTAGGCAACTACTTATGATCAAGTGGGAGCAAAGGAGAACTGTTACAAGAAAGCTGCAAGGTGTCATTCTACCTCATATAATTAAGAAGTTGAAAGAAAGGAGTAGAAATCTAGACTTGGAAGTAGTTAAGTGTTCTAATGAAGTTGGTGAAATTTCAGTAATGGGAGGAAGTGGGTTCAGATTTGTGGTGAATTTAAATGAAAAGTCTTGTTCTTGTAGAGAGTGGCAAGTTTCAGGCATCCCTTGCATACATGCTATAGCATTCATCACCTCACTTGATGATGCACCTCTAGAGAACTATGTGGACATGTTTTACTCTGTGCAAAAGTTTCAAGCAGCATATGCTAAATTAATACCTGCTCTCGAAGACAAGTCACAATGGCCCAAATCAAATCATGGCTTTTTCATGTATCCACCACTTTTGAAGTCCACAGCTGGAAGGAGGAAGAATCAGAGGTATAAAGGATGCACCGAGAGCAAGAATAGCACAACAAAGAGGAAGGGGCAACACCAGTGCCCTATATGTTTGGGATATGGGCACCACTGGCACAATTGCAAGGATGGAAATCCTGAAGATATTGCAGCCATGATGGCTGTGAGGTACTACATACAACTATTTCGATTTACTTAAATTCTATTCTAACATATAATTTCTTGTAATTTCAGAGGACCAAGAAAAAAGAGGAAGATTGATAAACCATCAATAGAAAATAGCATAGTTCCTTATGAGAACGAAGCACCAGCACCCTCTATGTATTTTCCACCAAGGTTAATACTACCAAACCTGTTACGAATCCTTATGTACACTATTGAGATAATTGTGCAAGTTACTTTTTATAATGTTCTAAAATAATACACTGACATTGTACAATTTTCAGATGCAAGTCAGGCAGTGGTTCCAATCAACCGGAGTCACTATCCATTGATTATCCAACTTCAACTACTAGTGCATCACAACCAGCTCCTGGCAAGGATAAGAAGAAGAAAAAGACAACTGTGAAAGAGGCTAAGGAGACAAAGAAGAAAAATGTAGGTGGGAACCAGCACAAGGGAAAGGCAAAGAAGGCGAGCGCAGATGTGCCAAAGAAGGTGAACGTAGATGTGCCGCATGATAGCCCTGCAATGGGCACAAGGAGTAGAAAGTTTGATCAAACAAGCCCATCGATGGCTACTAGAAGTAAAAGAAGGCTTAGTCTATGATATCATTCTATGATGCTGCTGTTTTGTGACATGAAAGTGTAATTGAACACCACTTGTGTTGCTTTTGGTGTACATATGACTTGAAGGTAGTCTGTATTGCTTTTGGTAAAAACTAGACTGAACATTTAATATGAATGTTTATCTAAATTTCACATGTGCATGAAAATTGTATGTCTAAGGTTTTGTGAATGATTTGCGCATCAAACATAGATATTTACTATTAAAATCTTTGTTCTTTGATAAAATATTATAGATACGAACAATCTGAAAAAGTTATGTCAAAATTCCATCCAAGGGTAAATATGTCTTTTCCTTTGAAAATTGACACCGTTAACTAGGAATTGGTCAAATGTGGCCACTAAGGCAAAAAAAATTGAAGTCATGGCCATTTGGGAAGTTGAGAAATTTTGATGGCCAATAAGGAAACCAAATTAATTTTGATGGCCAATAAGGAATTCTCCC